>PVIU01002370.1:0-12896 GCA_004026605.1 Ondatra zibethicus | reverse complement strand
GCATTCACAAAAAAAAAAGAGTTTAAAATTTGCAATCATAGATATGGACATACTGAGTTTAAAATTTGTAACCGTGGATGATATCTTCAATCATATCCCATATTAGAGAGAAGAGTATAATAAAGTCAACATACCATCTTGCAGCTTTAATAAGTGTCAAGCTATAATTGATGTCATTTCTTCTACATACCCTCCCTGACTAGGTTACTTTGAACCCAACCCCAGCTATCATTATCATAGCACCTGTAAATTTTTTAGCGTAGATATAATGACTATAATATGCTTTATTCAACCAACTAAAATGCTGAAACAGTCAATTGGATATGTATGTCTACAATTTAGAAGGGATAGAAAATGTCTCCAAGCTCATGGGATTTGTAATAATGTCCAAGACAAAGGCACACTTAGATAACCCTTGTGCAGTATCTCCTGAGTTACAGATGCTCTTTGGAAAGTTTTACAAGGTATCAGTTCACATTTGGCAACACTCTGTAAAGCAGGTAATTGTATTTTATTATTTTGTTGATGAGGAGATTCCTTGAGTCTAAACTTTTTGAAATTAAGTGCCAATTTGGCTGATACTAGGCAGCTAGTGAGAGTTACAATTTCAAATAATTGTAACTCACTAAGTTGTTTTTAACTCATTAAAAAAAAAACCATGAAATTTATAAAAGCTACTTTGGCGTAATGAACTCCTCTGTAGAAAAAGTAAAAGTGACAGGTGAAGGAAGGGATGGTTTGATGGGAAAAGAGAGTGAGAAACGTTCCTTAGATCACAAAGTAAGCAAGTTCTCATGCGAGCCGTTCATAAGAAAGGCAAACAGGACTCTGGATCATGAAGAGGTGACTTATGAGAATTCAGCAAGGATAATTAATGCAGCAGCACTGAAGACCTTAAAGAAACACAACCAAAACAAGCAACAGAAACACTGTGCCTTTGCAAGCGATGCTGGTTTTTTTCTTTAAGTTTATCTTGCTAACAACCAGAGAGAATAATTAATTTAATGGTAGTGAACATCTTAAATCAGCACAGCAGCAATAAAGAAATTCAAAATGCTATTGCTTAGATTGAAATTTTTGGAAATGTTTTTTTTTAAATAAAAAGAAAGCAGTTCCAATAGAGTTTAGCTAAATTTGGAGATTTTAACTTGATTTGTGCCCAGTACTATAAAATATGCAACAGAAGTCTGTTCTTAATCAAAAGTAAAATAATTTTATGCTCAAAGCCTTCCCTATGGTTATAAATGTCTCAATAGATAAAGAATTCCCATGTGATTTATAGGAATGAACTGTTTAATTTACATGTCAACTTGGTTGCCCTTTTGGATTAGACAGTTTGCTAAAATATGATAAACAGTAGGCATACCTATGGATATTGGTCTCTGGTTCGGTCCCCAAGGGCTTGTTCATTTTGCTCTAGTTAATGGCCACTGAGTACCCTAATGGGTGAATGACAAAGTGTACTGACAACGAGGAAGATAATTTTATTTAGATCATTACAACAATAATATTGTTCATTAGTGAAGAATGTCTCATGAAGAGAAAGGGGACCTCGAATTTTATAAGGGTGGGCATACAAGGGAGCCACCCATGGGTTTTTAGGAATCCTGAGGAAGGAGATATATGGCCTTCTCCATTCATTGTGAAAATACAGAGGGAGATGGCGAGCACCGGCTGGTCCTCTGTGGCTCACCATCTTTCAGGACACAAAAAGTAGGTGGTTTCTTGAGAAATATGGTGCCCAGATAAAACTCAATCCTCTCTTTTGTTCAAGATGAGTATCATTCAACCCTAAAACACCCCAGAATGCTCATCAATCTCCTGAGTGGTGTGAAGTAAGGTCTCAGAATAGTTTCTCAAAGAGCATGGTGTTGTTCCTGCTAAACCAGTTGTACCATCAGCATGGCGAGGATGTTGGTAAAAGTCAATGTTTCAGGATATGGTAGCCCAGACATCTTAAAAGAAAGATTCTTTCATGAGAAGGGAGCCATTACTGTAAAAGTATACTCAAAACCAGAGTTGGGGATCAAACACTGAGGGTAAGCAAGCAGTCCAGTGGATTCTGAGAGGTCTTGGTGTGACTGGCTTATTGGGGTCAGAGCCTAGATCCTGGAAACCCCAACAAACTTGGTTCTGAACCCTTCCCCAATCCACTGATTAAAGAGATGCAGAAGAATAAAGAGAAGAGGATGATAATTTCTTCAATGTGGACACACTGGGAAGAGGAACAAAAAAGGACATTGGATGGCCCCCAAAGTCCAGGGTATTTACAATGAGTTTAGGTTCGTTTAATAGAAAGCAAGGGATTTGTGTAATTAAGTAGCTATGGTTGAGGCATAGTCCTGCCATTATTGGCCCATTATCATCTCCGCTCAGTCTGTTTTGTTGTAAGGGAGTCTGAGTAACTTGTCAGAACTATGTGAAATCTCTTCCTGAGAGGCAACTCTCTCCTTTGGTTGGTGCCGGGGCTTCAGCCTGTCCCTCACCAGGGATTCCTGGGGGAAAATTTTAATTCCTTAGGGACCATCTTTTCCGTAGTCAGACAGTCAAAGCAACAGGCACAAGTGTCTGTCTTTACGACCCCGTCTTTCTTGTCAGAATGATTATATGCTGAGAAACTCCCTTTGCTGTTAGTGCTGCAGAACTTCCCGGTGAGGTTCCTGGAGCTCCTGGGCTGGCTCATCAGTGCCTTTGGAGACTCCTTGGAGACAAACCTTCTGGCTGAACCTTTGCAAGGAGATTCAAGGTAGGCTACAGCTGCAAGTCCTTGAAAAGACAAATGGCTGAACCTTCATAGGGCTAAACCTTCAGTGCCTTTTCAGGAAACATGACCAGATACGAGGTCACATATAACCTGGAGTTCCCATAGGAATCTGGGAACAGGTCAAGTGGCAGAGAGAAAAATTGGAAATGCCAGTTTGAAGGATTAAGGTTAGACCTTGGAAGGGGCTGGGAGGATTGAAAGCCAGATGAGGAAGGACTGGCAACCGGGGAATGCAACAAGATTCAGTCTAATCGACAGATAGGTCCCCAAACTGGGTTTTCCACAGCTGGAGAGCAAGTCAACCAAAATTTCACTAGCCACAACCGAGTCCGCACACTCACCAGCTGTGCGCCATTCAAAAGCGGGTGCAGAATCCTGCAAAAGTAACAAACAGGACTCTAAGTGGATAGCCTGAAAGAGTGTGTGATCCGATGTTTGGCTTCTGTTAAGACACAACGTTTCTATGGCAATCCACCTGCAACCAAAAACACTAGTTTGAGACAAGTGTTAGTCTTATTAGAAAACTAGAGTGCTGCCGGGTTTCACAGACACATTTGATTATGAATGACAAGAATAATAAATTACCAGGCAGACTCTGAGTTTGCTGGTTAGAAATTCTCATAAGGAAGCTCAGACTGGATTTAAAAACTACGGATTGTAAGGACAGGAAGATGATCCAGAAAACTCACTGCTAGATTGCACCTGTGGTATCTATAAGCTTAGAAAAAAACAAAAATAAAGTGAAAGAACACAAACCGCTCTGAGTCTCCCTAATGTCATATCATGCCGAGCCTGCCAAGAAGTCACCCCAAGAAGTAACTCATATTCGGGCACAGGGCTGAGGGTCTACTCTAGAAATCAGGTCTGTTTGCCGATGAGGGCTTTTAAGAGTCATCCCCTAAAGCTAACCTGACTTCTTTCTAAGTTCCTGGTTCTGTATGAGTCAGGAAAGACTCTCAAGTGTGACATTGCAGGCGAAGTCCTCCGTTACATAACCGCAGTTTCCAACTAGGTCACGGCAACAAGAAAGACAGATCCACCCTGAACTTAGTTAAATAATTATATGGCTATGGAAATTTTAAAAAAAATATTGAATGAGGCTTCCCCAAATCCAGAGGAGTCAGGTAGGGAAAGGAATACATTACTTATGGACATTTCATTTCAGTTATTTATTTATTTATTTTTATTTATTGGTCTTTTCGAGACAGGGTTTCTCTGTAGCTTTGGAGCCTGTCCTGGAGCTAGCTCTTGTAGACCAGGCTGGCCTCGAACTCACAGAGATCCACCTGCCTCTGCCTCCTGAAGGCATGTGCCGCCATCATCCGGCTCATTTCAGTTACTAAAGGCAAAGTATAACTTGCAGGGGCTTATGGTAGCTTAAGAGGGAAAATTAATGGTTTCCTTATAGATATAGAACATAAGATATTAGAATGACCACATCCCAAACAAAACCCACAGTTCTCTTTGTCAGCTTTTCCTTCCCACGTAACAAATTCTCCTTCCACTCGGTCTTGAGTAGCAGCCTGTGTGTCTACCTACTCCTCAGACAGGGGTCTGAAAATGTTGACTCTATTGCTATGTTCTCTGTTACTGTCACCATCAGAAACCTGGATCCAGGGTATCTGCCATAGCCCTTTTTTGCAGGGCTTTGGAAGGGACTTTTCTACCTTCAAGCCCAAGAGGTCTTGCCCAGCAGCTGGCTCCCAACACCTCCCTTGGGTGCATCAGAGAAAACTGAAAATGATCTGGATAGCAAAAGGTGTGACCCAGCCATGGTTAATTTATTACCGGTGAGAGTAAGTTGACAGCTCAGTATAAGAATAATGCAGCAACAAGAAAAGCCGGTTGTTCGTGATGTATACAAAATAGGGCAAGAAAGCTCACCCAAAACATTTTCTGCAAGACAGTCCTAGACGTGGGAATTTCTGTTTTCAAGGAAGAGTTGATATTTTCAATTTGGGAAAATAAGCAAGTTCGTAAGAGCGCTTCCCACTCTTGCAGAGGAACTAATTTAACCAATTATATCCTGGGTCGTTAATACCATAAAGAGGTTAAGGAAAATATCACACAGTAAAAGACAACTGGATTTCTAGATTATCTCTCCGTGAAAACATATGAAGGCATTTACAAAGAAAGCTTACAGTTTCAATTCTAAAATTTTGGTCATCTGTCTAGTGTAAGCTCAGAAAAACAAAACTCTGTCATTCAGAAATTAACCTTAGGTACAGTCACTCCACAGGATAGTCCTCGAGTATAGATAGAGACAAAGACTCAGCAAGAGAAATGGCCTCTGAAGGTCACAACAGTTCCATCCAATTCGTGTATATATGAATAAGTAAAATCAATTAAACTAATTAATTTTAATTTTGATCTGAGCTCAAAAACAGACAAAAAAAGGAGCCCTATACCAAATTCTCTGCAAATTTACCCATTCGCGACTCTCAGCTGTTTACAAAGCCTGTCAAATAGTAAGACTCTAAATTTAAAGGAAGACATGATCAGGAGCTGAGTTATCATAAGGAATCAGAGTTAAATCTGTATGGGATTGCTGGACTAACCAGGACTGGAGTTGACTTAGCCATTGGCATCCAAGTCTTGGCACTTAGTGGAGAGAACTCTTGTTTATAATGAGAATAGACTCAAAAAACTCCAAAGCTAACACAGAAACAGTGGACAAGGGCGGTCAGGTGGTTAAAATCCTAGCCACTGCATTGTGTTCAGACACACCTGGGTTCAATCATAGATCTGTCACCATTGTAACATTTGTAAGACATTTTGCTTCCTGGGTCTTTGTCTAGTCCACCACAATATAGAGAATACCTCCTACCCCATGGTATGATCATGAAGAGTAATATTCCATACAAACTTCAGATGTAGGCCCCTTGCATCACAGAAGCCCTTCCCTGAGTGCCCCCACCTACTCCCTGTTTTACCTTTGTCTTCCATCTCCTCTTTCTGTCTGTGTTATCACTGCAGGGTACCATTCCTTAAAGTTTTGGGAGCAACAGGATCACATGGAAAGATCGCCAAACTAAAGAGTTCTAGGTCACAAGTTCCAGAAATTCAAATCTAGCAGTGATGGAACCCAGACCTACTCTTTGTCAGCAAGCATTCACATGGTTCAGACTCTCGTGTTTGTTAAAACTGAAGAAACACTGATGTCAGCCATTTTTAAACTTTGCTGTAAATATATTTTGAGGTTTTTGGTTTTGTTTTGTTTTTATGCTACCTTCGTGGGGTTTTAATTGTTTCATTTTTTATAATTCCGTCGGTGAAGTCTTATTTCTCCTGCAAGATTCTTTGCAAATGTTTCCTCTTGTGTTAGGGAGGACTCCTTGTATGTCTCAAGACCAAGGGCTTTGGTCCTCCACCGTGGCATTTGCTTACTTGCCTGACTCCTTGCTTGACAGTGTACTCTTTTACAAGATGGACTGGGTTGTATTTCTCTGTCCTCACCAGCCAGCGTGCATGCTTTAAATATGTCTGTTAACTCAACTGACAGTCTCTACACCACACTGAGAGGCGAATGCTATGCTTGGAATCTCTCCCGTCCTTGGCAATTAAACTCATCTACGGATCTGAACTGAGAGTCTCACAAGGCTGCAGATGGAAGGGAGCAAGGTTTGTCAAGCTCCAGAATGAAAAGAGCTTTTGTGATTCCCATACCTGATAGCAGACTGGGCATCTTTCTGGGTTATCAATCAGAAATAAATGGTACTAACACACTTCCTGTTAGAAACCAGGGGAAGGGCCTGTTAACTCAGAGGTCCACCATAATTCTTCTAGTAACAAGCAAAGAGGAGACTCGTTCTACGTCTGTTAAAGTACACGACGCTCTTGAGTAGAGTTAAAAACATTCCTTCCCAGCAATGTCTTATCTTCACTCCTGATGTGGACACAGTAACCACCCACCTGCTTGGTTTTTCACTTTCTGCAGATTTATTTAGCCATGGTCAACCACGGTCTGAAAATGCTAAACAGAATAATACAGTTATTCTGTATTAATGATAATAATAATAATTAAACAGTTTCTGTGACTACAGAAACTGATTATTCATAGGTTTTAAGTTGTGTGCCCTTCTGAATGTAACAAAATCTTTATCCAGTTTTATTCAAAGTATCCTCACTGTATACACCCCCCCCTTGTTGCTTAGTAGTTACCTTGGTTATGCTGGTATTCCAATGCTTACATTTGAGAGATGCTTATTTTACTTAAAAATGGTCCTGAAATGGAATAACGATAGCAGCAATTTGTATATGCCAAAGAGAAGCTGGAAAAGTGAAGCTTCATATGTGGAGATTAAGTTGTAAGAAATGGGGAAAAAATCATACTTGGTTTGCTTGAACTTCAAACTGTATAAGTTATGGGCATAGCATGTGATGAATGCCTAAGTAAGATGGAGAACACATTAAATTATAGGTTTCTTCATTAGCTACAACTACAAGCTTCCACCACAAGCCTTGGAATCCTCTCCCACACATGAGGAGGGAAGACTGACCCATGTTGTTAGGGATGATGACAGTCTGCCACACTCTATGGCCAGCCCCTTGGCAGTCACTCACAGTCAGCAGGAGCAAGCAGCTGGTCTCCTGAAATCAGATAAGAATGACACACTGCCCTACCTGGGGGGCAACGGTTTTTCACTTTCTGCAGATTCATTTAGCCACAGTCAACCACAGTCTGAAAATGTTACACAGAAAATCACAGAACATGCTACTGATCTCCAATTAAGATTTTTGGACAGTAACTGCTCTCTGCTTCCAGAGACACAAAACAAGCTGGGTGTTTGAGGCAGCTTTCACTGAGTGAAAAGATCATTTCAGTAACCTGTGAACATGAAGAGTTTTAGAACTCTATGAATCAAAATCAAAGAAACTCAGCATTAGAAATTGCATGGCAGACAGCCAAGGGAATTCTGATCTTCTACCGCCTGGTATAGGTGCAAAGAACATGGGTGTGAACATGGGGGTTTCTTTGGCTATACATGATGATATATGATCTCTTCCGTACACATGTTAGGCTTCAAGGAAGGTCACCTCTAGCCTCACACACAAAGCTTGTGTTGATATTTTCTTTTTACTTAATAAATACTGAAGAAGAATTTGAAGAGTTGCCAGGATATTAATACGCCTCAGGGAGCTGTGTGTGTTGGTCAGGCCAGGGCCTTGGAAGTTCACATTCACTCTGAGTTCATTTTACTGCCCATGGCCTTGCTTTTCTCCTCAGGTAAAAGCCTTGCCAGTCTTTTTTTTTTTTTTTTTTTTTTTTGAGCAAGGCTTACTCTTCCTCTTTGTCGAATGCCGGAAGCTCTCTCTAGCAACACAGCCTTGCCTTAGATTTGTTTCCTCATTCTAGTTGCCTGGCTTTGTCATGTCCTGACGCCATCCCGAAGCTGGTAAAATGAGCCAAGTGACTTCATCTCTCATGGCACACCTTGAGGACATTTCTTGGGCATGAGCCAACTTAATGCTCACAGCCTAAGAGACATTTTTTTTCCCACGAGCTAACTTACCTCCCTCACTTGTACCAAGAACCTTCTTCTATGGGAAAGGAGACATCAAAGAATATGGAGCATTGTAACTACGCTTGATGAGGGAGGGAAATGCTGTCCCCACTCCTTGCCCCGCCCACGCCACTCTGGTGTGTCAGCTCTCATTGCTTACTAATGCTTGGGTTTCACTCCAAGCTCTCTTTGCTTGCTCATGCTCTCCAACAAGAATATCCAGGAAAAGAAAGTATCAGGGAAGATTGACCTATGATTAAAAGGTTCTTTGTGTTTGCTCAGCCCCCTCAAGCAGCTGACGGAATTTCACCACTGGAACGGCAGACAAAAGGAGACTCTCCAAGAGAATGCTTCTTCCACGTGACACCTGACAAAACCAATGGCCCAAGCAGCAGTTGCCAGCACATGCTTGTGGACTGGTACATGACTTCTCAAGCAAGCAGAACATGTGTTTCAGTTGGTAAATCCCATTGGTCCTTCTACTCCATCAGTTCTGTAACTCTAACAGAGGGTCTGATGAGTGAGTACAGCATCCTTACTAACTATGCAGAAGGTGTGTGCACAGGAAGTAAAGGCACAGGATGGCAAAGGTTCCAACCAGCAATTGTCAGGGTGTTTCCTTTCTTCCATTGGGTGTTTTTCAAAGATTTGCTTCCATAAATTACAGGCCCTTAAAAATAGTTTAATAAAGTAACATTTTATATAGTAAATTAGTTTGTATTCAATCAAATACCTAAACCCTTCTAGTTTAATGAAACTTGGCAATTATATACCATATCATGTATGTATATATATATGTGAGTGTGTATAAACATATATAATACATACATATATGATTATATGTACATAATGCATATATAAGTGTGTTTGACATTTAAATAATTTTTCACTTCTTACTAAGAGGTATACTGACTGTATTCTAAAGCTTTGATAACTGACTTCTTACTATTAATATTTGTGCATATATATTTATTTTACATATCAATCACAGTTTCCTCTCCCACCTCTCCTCCTGTTCCCTTCCCCCACCTCCCTTTTATCCACCCACCATCTAGTCCTCCTCCATCTCTATTCAGAAGGGGTAAGGCCTCCTATGGAAGTCAACAAAGCATGGCATACCCAGCTGAGGCAAGATCAAGTTCCACCTGCCCCTTCCATCAAGGTTGGGCAAGGCATCCCACCATAGGGAATAGGTTCCAAAGAGCCAACTCGTTTGTCAGGGACAGGTCGTGGTCTCACTGCTAGGGGCCCCACAAAAGACCAAGCTACACAACTGTCACACATGCAGAGGGCCTATATTGGTCCCATGTTGACTCCCTAGTTGTCGATCCAGAGTCCTTGAACTCCCATAAGCTCAGGTCAGCTGTCTCTGTGGGTTTTCCTGTCATGACCTCGACACCCATTGCTCAGAGTCCCTCCTCCCTCTCTTCAACTGGACTCCCAGAGCTTGGTCTAGTGCTTGGCTGTGGATCTCTACATCTGCTTCCATCAATTACTGGATGAAGGCTCTACGATGACAATTAAGGGAGTCCCCAATCTGATTACAGGGCGAGGCCAGTTCAGGCGCCCTCTCTGCTATTGCTAGGAGTCTTAGCTGGGGTCATCCTTGTGGGTTCCAGGGGGTTTCCCTGGCACCAGGTTTCTCCCTAACCCCACAATGGTTCCCTCTGCCAAGATATCTCTTTCATTGCTCTCCCGTTTTGTCTCACTCCCAACTTGACCAACCTAAACCCTCATGTTCCCTTTCCCCATTCCCTTTCCCCTATCCATACCCCCAGACCCAGTTTATCCAGGACATCTCATCTCTTTCCTCTTCCCAGGGAGACCCATGCATCCTTCTTAGCTTCTCTGGGGCTGTGGACCGTAGCCCGGTTGTCCTTTGCTTTACCTCTAATATCCTCTTATGAGTGAGTACATACCATGTTTGTCTTCCTGGGTCTGGGTTCCCTCACTCAGAATGATTTTTTTTTCCTAATTCCACCCATTTGCCTGCAAATTTCATGATGTCATTTTTTCCCATTGTGTAGATATACCACATTTTCTTTATCCATTCTTTGGTTGAGGGGCATCTAGGTTGCTTCTCAGTTCTGACTATTATGATCAATGTTACTATGAACATAGCTGAGCAAGTGTTTCTGCAGTATGATTGAGCATCCTTTGGGTATACGCCCAAGAGTTGTATTGCTGGTTCTTGAGGTAGATTGATTCCCAACTTTCTGAGACACCGCCATACTGATTTCCAAAGTGGCTGTCCAAGTTTGCACTCCCATCAGCATTGGAGGAGTGTTACTCCAAATCCTCTCCAGCATAAGCTGTCATCATCGTTTTTTCTTAGCCATTCTGTCAGGTGTAAGATGGTATCTCAAAGATGTTTTGGTTCGCGTTTCCCCAATAACTAAGGATGCTGAACACTTTTTAAAGTATATCTCAGTTACTTGAGATTCTTCTGTTGAGAATTCTCGGTTTAAATATGTACCTCATTTTAAAATTTGATTATTTGGTATTTTGATGTCTAGTTTCTTGTTTTCTTTATATATTTTAGAGATCAGCTCTCTGTCAAATGTGGGGTTGGTTGTTGACAGAGGTTTCTGTCCTACCTGGTCCCACAGCCATTCAGTCCCAAAGAAACACACAGAGGCCTATGTTAATTAAAAACTGGTTTGCCTATTAGTTCAGACTTCTTATTAACTAATTTTTACATCTCAAATTAGTCCATAATTCTTGTCTGTGTTAGCCACGTGGCTTGGTACCTTTTATCAGTGAGGCGTTCTCATCTTGTTTCCTCTGGGTCTGGGTGATGACTGCAGACTGAGCCTTTCCTCTTGCCAGAATTCTGGGTTATGAGCATACCTGAGAAAATGCTGCTACCAAGAAGCCATGCTTAACTCTGTTATTTTATGTCTAAAATTAACTCCCAAGCTCTCTCAGGTTTTATGTGGATATAGCTGTCTATGTTGGTGCCATTTGTAAGTGGAGACTGCTCGTTCGTCCCCAGAACAATCCAAAATAATCACTCAGAAACTATATTATTTACAATATTGTTTGGCCAATAGCTGAAGCATATTTTTTTAGCTAGCTGTTATACCCTAAACTAACCCATCTCCATTAATCTGTGCATCACCACAAGGTTGTGGCTTATTGGCAAAGTTCTGGTGAGCTCTGGTGGGGGTTGTATCTCTTGCAGTGGCTACATGGTTTCTCCCTGAGTCTGCCTATTATCTCTCTACATCTGTTTGGATTTTCTGCCTGAATTTACTCTGTTAAGCCATAGGCCAAAAGCAGCTTTATTCATTAAAGAAAAAAACCAACACCTTCTGTGTGGTTATTTTGGTTCTGGGTAGCCGGAAACAAATGAGGAGCCTCTGACTACAGTTGGTGAAGATCTTTTCCCAATCTGTAGGCTGCTGTTTTGTTTTATTGACAGTATCCCTTGCCTTACAAAAGCATTTCAGTTTTAAGAGGTTCCATTTATTAATTGCTGAACTCATTGTCTGTGCTGCTGGTGTAATATTCAGAAGTAGTCTCCTGTGCCAATGCATTCAAGGTTACTTCTTATTTTCTCTCTCTCTCTCTCTCTCTCTCTCTCTCTCTTGGTTTTTTTTGAGACAGGACTTCTCTGTAGCTTTGGATCCTGTCCTGGAACGAGCTCTTGTAGATCAGGCTGGCCTCGAACTCAGAGAGATCCACCTGCCTCTGTCTCCTGAGTGCTGGGATTAAAGGCATGCACCACCACTGCCTGGCTTTATTTTCTCTTCTATCAGCTTCAGTGTACCTGGATTTATGTGGTGGTCTTTGATCCATTTGAACTTGAGTTTTGTGCAGGGTGATAGATATGGATCTATTTTTATTATTCTACATGCCATTATCCAGTTACGCCAACACCATTTATTGAAGATGCTTTATTTTTTCCATTGTATATTTTTGGCTTCTTTGTCAAAAGTCAGGTGTTCATAGGCATGTAGATTAATATCAGGGTCTTTGATTAGATTCCCTTTATCCACATGTCTGTTTTTATGCCAATACCAAACTGTTTTTATTACCATTTCTCTATATAGGGCTTAAAGTCAGATATGGTGATACCTCCAGAAGTTCGTTTATTGTCCAGGATTTAGATGTCCTGGGTTTTTTTTTTTCATATGAAGTTGAGTATGGTTCTTTCAAGACCTGTGAAGAATTGTGTTGGGATTTTGATGGGAATTGCATTAAGTTTGGTTTTGTTAAGATTGTCATTTTCACTATGTTAATCCTACTAATCCATGAACATGGGAGATCTTTCCATTTTCTGATCTCTTCCCCAATTTCTTTCTTCAAAACTTAAAATTCTTGTCATATAGGTTTTTCACTTGTTTGGTTAGAGGTATCTCAAGATATTTTTTTTCCATACATTGTTTTGTTTTATTTTTTCCATTCAAAAACATAATTAAAGAAATAAAATTTTTACCTTTCTTCCTCTTCTCCCGGTCCCCTCCCACTACCCCCCACCCCTCCTCCCTCCCCCTTCTTCCTTGAAAGAGGGCATGGTGCCCTGCCCTGTTGGAAGTCCAAGGACCACCCCCATCCCTCCCAGCCTAGGAAGGAGTGCATTCAAAATGACTCGGTTCTCAAAAAGATAATACATGCAGAAGAGA
>PVIU01002369.1:0-174878 GCA_004026605.1 Ondatra zibethicus | reverse complement strand
TTTTAAAGTAACTTGCTAATTCACCAGAAGTCACAGGAGTAGAATCTCTTGAACATTTATCCAGCTTCATGCAATGATGATATCTTATAGAAATGTAGTGCAGTATCAAAGCAGGCAATTAACTTGATACAGTATTGCTAACTAGATATAGGCCTCATTCCATGTTCCCCATATTCACATGCATTATGTCTGTGAGCACACAACTCTATGGCGTTTCAAGGTCCCTGCCAGCAAGCAAGCTGCAGCAGTGTACTCACAAACCACACTCAATTGATCCATAGTCGGACCACCTGCCTGAAAGAGTCAGAGTTTGCCCTGGCAGGATGGCCGGCATTTTAGAATGGCGCAGCTTTTTATATATAAATCTACTTCATATATATAAAAAACTAAAAAGCATGCAGTCAGCTTTTCATCAACACTATTTAAGTGTTCATGGCAGGACCTCTTAAAAGAGCTGCAAGGTTTTATAGCTAAAGCTGAGTCAGGAAGCCTCTCTTAGATGAGAGCACTTGCTTGCCTCTAGCAAGCAGAGCAGACCCAAGAAATTGCTGCTACCAAGAAAACATGCTTTACTCTATTATTTCCCAAGCTTTCTCAGGCTTTCTGTGGATGCAGTTATTCACATGGGCACCATTCGAAGTGGTGCGGGAGAATTGTCTGTATTCTGTCAATTATATTTTAAATAAATGCTGATTGGCTGATAGCCAGGTAGGAAGTATAGCCAGGAAAACCAGACAGGAAGTAGAGGTGGGGCAATGAGAACAGGAGTATTCTGGGAAGAAGGAAGCTCTTTCCCCAGTCTTGCCCAGACCATGGAAGAAGCAGGATGTGAACTGCCCTGTTGAGAAAGGTACTGAGCCATGTGGCTAACATAGATAAGGATAATGGGTTAATATAAGCTACAAGAGCTAATAAGAAGCCTGAGCTAATGGTCCAATCAGTTTATAATCTTATGGAGACCTCTGTGTGATTTTCTTTGGGGCTAAATAGCTGTGAAAACTGGGCAGGATAGAAACCCCATCAAGAAGGCCCTCATATTACAAATTTAGGTGCCAAAAAAAATACCTTCCAAGATGATGTGGGAGTCCTCTCTGTGTGCTGTGATTACCATTAATGAATAAAGAAACTGCTTTGGACCTATAGCAAGGCAGAATTTAGGTAGGCAGGGAAAGCTAGGCTGAATGCTGGGAGGAAGAAGGGCAGAGTCAGTGAGAAGCCATGGAGCTGCAGGAGACAGACACTGGGAATTTTACCCAGTAAGCCACAGCCACATGGAGATACACAGATAAATAGAAATGGGTTAAATTAATAGAAGAATTAGCCAATAAGAAGCTAGAGGTAATGGGACAAGCAGTGATTTAATTAATACAGTTTCTGTGTGGTTATTTTAGGGCCTCCCTCCTGTAACAGCAAGAAAGAGTTTGAACACTGTGGAGTTTGAAGAAGAATAGCTCTATAGGCTTTTATGTTTGAATACTTGGTTCCTAGTTAGCAGAACAATTTGAGGATTAGGACCTGAGGTCTTGCTGGAGGAGGTGTACCACTGGAGGTGGGCTTTGAGGTTTCAAAAGTCCATTCCAGGGCCAATGTCTCTCCTTGCCTGCTGCCTTTGGATCAGGATGTAAAGTTCTCAGCTGCTGCTTTAGAGCCATTCCTGTCTGCTTCCTGACATGATGATCATGGGCCAACCTTCTAAAACTGTAAGCAAGCCCCTAATTAAATGCTTTCTTTTCTAAGAGTTGTCTTGGTCATGGTGCCTCTTCATAGCAATGGAGCAGTGACTAAGACAGATACTCAGGGACAACTCCCCAGGTGACGATACCCAGCTCAGCATCTCTGTCTTCCTAGGACTGGGCTAACTCAGCTTTGCTTGGCTTAGCTCCCGCATTTCTCCTCTTTTAACTAACTGCCATTTTTTCTTGTGATCGTGTTGAATGAAAGCCATGCTGAAATAACAGTCCTCCCTGTCCTTCAGGGACTGTGCATTAATGACAGTGTCTGGTCCTTTTCTCTGCTCACTTTTCTTCTTTACCTGTTTCATACTTATTCATCTGTGTGTATACAACTCTTTATCACAAGCCACATGGCCAAAATATTATTCTGCCTCCCACAGCATCCATGTTTGTTAGAGGCCTTCAGGCCCAGCATGCTCCCCACTGAGGGTTTCCTGCAATCTTACTCATCTGTGCTATCTGCTTTCAGCACTTGAACTTGACCTGCTGTGCTGTCCTTCAGAAGATCATCTCAGAGTGGGAGATATATAGATGGGCTAATTGCATAGGCGGGAGGGAAGCTTGCCCCTCGGAGCAAGCAAGCTCTCTTGAGGTTAGGGTGCCTGTAAATGCTTGTGAAGTGCTGTCTGGAGAGAATGAGCTAGTAATTGTCCCATTTCCACATGTCCAGTGGGAGTCAGAGGGAGGGGCTGTCATTGTGGCAGTGTAATAGCTAGAGGTCATTTTCATCCGGTGCCAGATGGACTCGCGAGTCTTGCCTCTTTTGAATGTGGCTAGGTCACTGTCTTTATGGCTGCACTTGGTCCATCAGTCTGAGAACTCACTTGGCTTGTTGGCACAACTGGCTATTGCAGACTGAAAATTATTAGGAGGATTTTCCCTTCAAATGAATTGTTTCATATGCTTTATCCCAGGCTCTCTGTCAGCGGCGCTCAGTAAGCCCTGATTTGTGGTAGGCAAGGGAATGGGCTGGATTTGCTTGTCACTTCTTGGCCTGTTTCTCAAAATGTGAGCAATTCATGAGCTACCCAATGGGCATGTGGCATCCTAGTGCCACTTTCATGGAGAAAATATTCAGTGATATTTCTCATAGCTCAAACAGTGAATCCTAATAATTTAGTCCTATTTTGTCCCATGGCAATCTGTAGTCTAAGGTCTATGGCAGGGCAACCACAGCTGGAGCAATGATAGAGTGTGGGCTACAGATGAGCATCTCTATAGAGCTTGCTGTTTTCCCTCGTTAATATCCTTCCTGAACTTAAGAGGCTTAACTCATAATCATAAGTCTTTGGGAGTAAACTGATGGGTCAGGGAGTTCAGGCTATTGGGGTAGAAGGTGAACCCAAATTTCACAGTGTTTTCTCTCTATATCCACGAGCCCAGAGAGGGGTTAGTGATGCTGTGGAGATTTAGATATACTAGCAGAGAAGCCAATGGTAAATGGATTCCTTATTTACTATTTGGTTATATTTGTAAGTTTCTTCTAATTCTGTCATAATATTTAGATGTGGCTTTCAAGTACGGGCATTAATAAACCATGTGTTTCTTTCCCTCAGAAGAGAAAAAAACTGTCTTAGAAAATTGCCACTTCCGGATATGGGAGTTACAGGCATTTTTTAAAATCCTGATGCCTTATCCTCAACATTGGAAGTATGGTATTTCAGTCTGTAGAGACAGAGTCAAGCTGTTCAGGAACTGAACACATTGCTGTGATATGTAGCGTGAGGAACAAAGTTGGAACGATGAGTTATGAAGTGGCTTCTGCTGGCAGTCACTAGTCACTGCCATGGAGGAAAAAAATCTCTCTCCTCTAAAACCAAACCCTAGTGAGCCCCACCATGCCATACACATAGAATCCTTGGAAGAGAAAGCACAAAATAGTCACTGCGCATGCTCTACAAGGCATGCTAAAAACCAAATCAAACCAACAAAACCGCAAGGACTGCAGTTTTTATTAAATGTGTAACATTCGTGTTAGATCAAGGTCACACATAAAAGGTTAACTGAAAAGCCAATGGATGCCACAGAAAAGGAATTCCAGGTCTACAAATCCAGACATGGAGTGTGTGTGCATACATATGTGTGAGAGGCACAAAGTCCACAAATCCGGACACAGAGTGTGTGTGTGCACGTATGTGTGAGGGCCACAAAGTCCACAAATCCGGACACGTGTGTGTGCTCATATATGTGTGAGAAGCACAAAGTCCACAAATCTGGACATGGAGCATGTGTGCACACGTATGTGTAAGGGCACAAAGTCCACAAATCTGGACACGGAGCGTGTGTGCACACGTATGTGTGAGGGCACAAAGTCCTACCCCTCGATGAGGAGGAGCATTGGCAGTTTGCAGCTGCTGGGAGAAGGAGAGTTGGTTTCTTTTAAGAGTTTATGCATCCCTTAGTAGACTGATCACAGCCCAGTGGGAGGTCACATATCCAAGAATATATGGGCAATACAAATTGGACTTGATGGACATTTAAAAAGAAAATAACAAAAAATTGGGTATGTGTGTGAGATCTGGGAGAAACTGGAGGAGGGGGAGAGTGAGATTAAAACACATTTGTATGAACTAATTTAGAAAGAAGAAGAGTGAGGGAAGGAGGGAGGAAAGGGGAGAGAGAGAGAGAGAGAGAGAGAGAGAGAGAGAGAGAGAGAGTGCAAACTCCCTGTCTAGCTAGCTAGATGGCTCTGTTGGAGGATGGAAAGGGAGTTGGGGAGCCCAGTGACATTGGCTCAGAAGGACTAAGTCGCTAGCCAACCTCCAAATACCACACGGATGTCTTATCTCAAGAAACCCTCACTGTTCATGTGGCTAAGCTTTCAAAATTTCCATGAAGCAATGTCAGACCAATATTATTTATTATTTGCCTCAAGTTTATTTTCACAAAGTGCCTTTAGAAGTTAGGTTTGCCCTCATGATTGGCTGCCACAGGTTCGTATTTCACTGAGAATGAAACCAGTCTTTAGGACAGGCTGCTGCAACTGCTCTACCCTGACTCCTCCCACCCTGACCTGTATTCTTTGGTTCTCCTTGCTTAGTTTGCTTCCTCGCTGTTTTGGAAAGTTCCAGACAAGCCTGGACACCTCTCCTTACAGATGTATCTCACTCAACTCACCGTTTTTGTCTCAAATGCCAACTTCTCACAGAAGCTATAATTTCTATGTAAGCTCTAACTTCCAAGTCGTTTCTCAACCTGCTTTTCCGTGCTCTTACAGCCTGTGGGGCGATGTGGTTTGGTAATATATCGTCTAGCTACATTTGCCTCTTGCTTTAGTGCAAGGCTTCCACACATATTGCAGGCTCTCATTAGATAATCACTGAATGGAGAACAGAGAGTGTATTGGTGACCATCTTGATTCTCTCTGTTAAAGGAATGTGAGGGTAGAAATGCTTATTTTCGTAGCTAAGACCCTCCTGGTCTCCCTAAGAGGAGTTTGTCTGTATGACCCTAACACTTCTTCCCTCATCTGTTCTGTCAGGCATAGTTTAAGCATTTTCAAAGCACAAAGTCTTTGCTGCAGCAAGGGTTTCACAGACTGGAGGATGGCTTTCAGTTTCATCGCATCTCTCACATCACCTAAGAGCTGTTTTGTATTCTGTACACATAGATGATACTGTCAGTCTAGGCTGCTTTCCTGTTGCTGGGACTGAAATAAACAAGACAAAACAAACAAACAAAAAACCTGTTAAAAGCAGCCTGAGAGAGAAAGGGTTTATTTTGTCTTGGTTCTCAAGGGTAAAGTCCATCATATTGGGACATTCTGTGGGAGGAGCTTGAGGTAGCTGGTTCTATTGCATCTATTGTCTGGGAGCAGAGAAGGAGGATGATTGTGTTTAAATTTGCTTTCTCCTACTTTATAGAGGCCAGGATTCCAACCTAGGCAATACAGCGGGCTGGGAGGGGGAGGTTTTCCCACCATAATTAACTTAAGATAACCCCCATGGGCACACCCAGATACTAGATTTTGTCAAGTTGACGACAATTGAGCCTACGCAGAAGATCGAACCACTGAAAAGTGAAATACTAACTAGTAAACCTGAGTGATCAGAAAGGGTTTTCACCTTGAAAACTGTGTCCTAGAGTCTGGTCTTCTCCTCTTCCTCCTTCTCTCCAACCTCCCCTCTTCTTCTCTCATCTTCTTCTGGCTTTTCAAGATAGGATCTTGCTGTGTGGCTTAAGTTGACCTTAAACTTGCTCATGCTCTTCCTGCCTCCATCTCTCAGAGCTGGGTTTGGTGATACATGCTACCACTCCTGGTGATTTTATTCTTTTCAATTAAACTGGTGTAAGAAAGGTTTGGATTATGTATTCTTTTGGTGACCAATTTCTTGAGTTCTTTGTATATTTTGGAGATCAGACCTCTGTCTGACGTGGGGTTAGTGAAGATCTTTTCTCATTCTGTAGGCTGTCGTTTTGTCTTGTTGACCGTGTCCTTTGCTTACAGAAGCTTTTCAGTTTCAGGGGGTCCCATTTATTAATTGTTTCTCTCAAAGTCTGTGCTGCTGCAGTTATATTTAGGAAGTGGTTTCCCGTGCCAATGTGTTTAAGTGAATTTCCCACTTTCTCTTCCATAAGGTTCAGTGTGGCTGGCTTTATGTTGAGGTCTTTGATCCATTTGGACTTGAGTTTTGTGCAAGGTGATAGATATGGGTCTATTTTCATTCTTCTACATGTTGATATCCAGTTATGTCAGCACCACTTGTTAAATATGCTTTCTTTTTTCCCATTTGATATTTTTTGCTTATTTATCAAAGATCAGGTGTTTGAAGATGTGTAGATTGATATCTGGGTCTTCTATTTGGTTCCATTGGTCCTCCTGTCTGTTCTTATGCCACTACCAGGCTGTTATCAGTACTGTAGCTCTGTAGTAGAGTTTGAAGTCAGGGATTGTGATGCTTCCAGAAGTTCTTTTATTGCACAGGATTGTTATGGCTATCCTGGGTTTTTTGCTTTTCCATATGAAGCTGAATACCATTCATTTGAGGTTTGTGAAGAATTTTGCTGGGATTTTGATGGGCATTGCATTGAATCTGTAGATTGCTTTTGGTAAGATTGTCATTTTTACTATTTTAATTCTGCCTACCCAAGAGCATGGGAGATCTTTCCACTTTCTGGTGTCTTCTTCAATTTCTTTTGAGAACTTTCAACAGAGGAATCTAAAATGGCTGAAAGACACTTAAGGAAATGTTCAACATCCTTAGTCATCAGAGAAATGCAAATCAAAACAACTCTGAGATTCCATCTTACACATGTAAGAATGGCCAAGATCAAACACTGATGACAACTTATGCTGGAGAGGTGTGTGGAAAAGGGAACACTTTTGCATTGCTGGTGGGAATGCAAGCTAGTACAACCCCTTTGGATGTCAGTGTGTGATTTCTCAGAAAATTAGGAAACGACCTTCCTCAAGACCCAGTAATACCACTTTTGGGTATATATCCAAAGGATGCTCAATCGTGCCACAAGGACATGTGCTCAACTATGTTCATAGCAGCTTTGTTTGTCATAGCCAAAACCTGGAAACAATCTAAATGCCCCTTGACTGAAGAATTAATAAGGAAAATGTGGTACATTTACACAATGGAGTACTTTACAGAAGAAAAAATGACATTTTGAATTTTGCAGGAAAATGGATGGAGCTAGAAAACATTATTTTGAGTGAGGTAACCCAGACACAAAAAGACAATTATCACATGTACTCACTCATAGGTGGTTTTTAAACATAAAGCAAAGAAAAACAGCCTACAAACCATAATCCTGGAGAATTTAGACAACAATGAGGACACTAAGAGAGACTTACATAGATCTAATCTACATGGGAAGTAGAAAAAGACAAGATCTCCTGAGTAAATTGGGAGAATGGGGACCTTGGGGGAGGGTTGAAGGAGGAGGGGAGAGGCAGGGAGGGAAGTAGAGAAAAATGTAGAGCTCAATAAAATAAAAATTTTATTTCTCAATAAAAATTAAGAAAAAGAAATACTTGGGTGAAACTGTAGCTTGACCCATTTTTGCTGCTAGGCATTCCTGCTTTTAACTTTGAATGACATTCCTGTGGCTTAGGAGTCTACTTAATTGGGATGAAACTTGTGGATTTTTGTACTAGAAAGCATTTTTGACTTGTTTTGGAAGCATTCAAGGGTCCTGTTTCTGTTTTGAATATTTCAACTTCATGTTCAGCAAGCCTCCTACAGGGTGAGTCCTGCAGAAGTGAGGGGTGAACTGCTAAGTGCATCTCAGAGTCTTCTCCTGAAGATTTCTCTGTGTGTGTGTCAGCCCTGCAGAGTCACATGCCTGGCCTCTCGAATCAGGACCGATGATCTTATGGAGTCCCCTTTGCAACCTCTATGTGTAGTTGGAGGTCTCTTGTTCATTTCCTGGCCACTCAGACTCCTGAAATAATCACACAGAAACTATATGATTTGCAATACTGCTTGGCCAATAGCTTAAGTGTATTGCTAGCTAGCTCTTACATCTGTAATTATCTCATTTCCATTATTTATATTTTACCACAAGGGTTGTGGCTTACCGTCAAGGTTCCAGCTGGCAGTTCGTGTCTTTCCCCTCTGGTGGCTCCATGGTGTCTCACTGACTCCACCTTCCTTCTCCCAGCATTCAGTTTAGTTTCCCCCGCCTACCTCTATTCTGCCCTGCACAGGCCTAAGACAGTCCTTTATTAACCAGTGGTATTCACAGCATACAGGGGGAAATCCCACATCATCTATGAATTCCATGTTGGATTTTTGATGCTTTCATTGTTTCTTCCATGTCTGCTTTTTATGTCCTAGCAAATTACAGTTTAGTGACTGATAAAGGTTGATGAATTCTGATAATATAATACTAATAACTAAAATGGATATTTGTATACCCATATTTGGTCCATCAAACCACATTATTCTGGAAGAGATTCATATCCAGTGTAAACATTGACACCCAAACAAGGTGAAATATATTAGAACCAACTTTGCCCTATGTTAACTAGAGGGTTAGCTGGTGCAATCACAAATCCACTTTTTTCTGTCATATGTGTACATACTTAAAAAAATATAAGAATTTCTGTGAAAATCTCCATCAATACATTTTAAATGGGTAATGTGGTTAAACTGATAAAGATGTTCTGGCTGCTTTAGCCCTGAAACTTCCAGATTGCCTATAGACACAGAAGTCCCGAGCCCGATGGACATTTGGCTCTGGTCCCTGGCCACTGGGAAGTGTCATCTGGGAGTCCTCTAGGAACACAGACCCTCAGGTCCTATCGAGACTTTCTGCCTGATTTTAATAAGATCCTTAGCGTATCCAAGTGCAAACTAAAATTTAAGAAGCCCTATTCCACAAGCCCCCTTTTTAATATGATACCGGGAGAAGGGCTTGCATGCTCATTTCAGAAAGAGCAACAACAGGACTTTGAGGGAAGGAAATAAACACTTAGAATGGGCAAATCCTGTCAGACCAATAATAATTTCTCTGCTTTCGCATGGTGTGAACTGTGGGGTGAGAGTGGGGACAGTTCTCACTGAAGATGTGAGTGGGGAATGAGCACACCTAGAAAGCATATGTCCGTGGTAGACAGAGCCAGAGTTGAGCCAAATTCAGGTGCGGTTTTCAGCTTTCTAGCTGGTAGTAACGAAGGGAGACAATTTGAAGCAGTGTGTCAGATGACATTGTTGCTCACGGGGCCTCAAAGGGAGCAGTTATTTTTCTGTCTTCTTTGTCCAGGCAGCAGCTGTGGCTCCCTAAAATGATATCCCAAATGTGCTGCATGCCAAGGATTTAGAAGTTGATGATTCACAGGTTTTGGGAATTGGAGCTTTTGGTTTTGGAGTTAACAGCTGAGGTTTGGAATTACGATGGAAACTTCAGCAGCATCCTCATCAACCTGTGGTGGCTTTTTACTGGGATGCTCCCCATAGCCCCAGGTCGCATGACCACACCTCTGCTGTTGTACTTACTCAGGTTCTTCTCCTCTCCTGAGCTATTCTCTCTGGTTTTGAAATCTTTCACATGCTAACTCCCAGTTGCTCTGGGAAGACCCTGAAGCTTTTTCTGCCTCTCCCTTCTCTCCTATCAGCTCCTGGTTGTTATTTTTTTTAACTATTCTTTATTGTTCTATCTACCAATAAAGACTCAGGGGTCAGATGTTGGAGTGAAAACCTAGCTCAGAGAGGCCGAGAAGCAACCAGTTAATCTTTCATTTTTGCCAGAGACCCAAAAGAGACGGTCTCTCCAGCCATTCCAAACAAATAAATCCCTTGAAACTCCAAGTCCGTCCCTACTCCTTCATTTGTGTCTCTCTATCCATCTTTCTGGCCCTTCAGTGTTCTCTGTGGCTAATTCCTGTCAACTAGTTGCTGGCCCTGCTCCCTGGCTCCAAGGTTGATTTTATTAACACAGTCTTGGATTTCACAGTGTGATTAAATGTCCTGCAACACCTGGTTCTCAATGTTGTTTGCACACCTGGAGAGCTTTGAAAAATACTCCTGGATCTTGGCCCCAGCCTGGGTTGATTCTGAAGCTCCAGGGGTGGGAACCATGCATTAATAGTTTTAGAAGCTCTCCTGGTTGGTCCAGTGTGCAGGCCTAATGGTGACCAGGACCATGATGCTTTCCTGTTATGGCTCTACTTAAGCCTGATGCTCCTATGGGCTACAGAAAGAATGCCATTTCACTAGAAGTCTGCAATGATTTTTTTCTTACTGTTCCCTTACAGCAGTTGGCAGTTCAGTGAGCCCACACTGTCCCTCTTTTCAACCCTGGTGGAACCCTTGTGCGACTCTGATCAGGGTGTGCATGATTACTGCCACTTGGGTGCTGTCACTGCCTTCTATTCGTGAATTCAGGATTGGAGGGTGGGGAAATCAGGCACCATGTGCTAAAATGGGGAGATGCAATCTTTATTGTTAAGCAAAGGGTTTGCTTTTCCTGCAAGAAGTGTTTTAAGGGATGCATGGCTCCAGAGCAATTTCTGTATCTCCAGGAGTTTTACATTGTGACTACTGCATAACGAGTCAGCCTTGAAGCCAGCGATGTAAAACAATAATACATATCTACTTTTCTACAGTCTCTGTGGATCAGGAATTGGGGAACAGCTTCACTGGGAGCTTTCATAGGTTGTCGTCAAAGGTCACCCGCCACGGTCATCATTTGAAGGAGGATCCCTTCCAAGATGGCTCCCTCATATGGTGAAGAGTTGTGCTGGACATTGGCAAGCAGCCACATTTCCAAGTCACATAAACCTCTCCATGTGACTATGTGACACCTGATTTCTCATAAGGTTAAGATCCAAGACCATCTGGCAGAAATGCTTTGTGTTTATTAATTATTACAGTCTCTTGTTGGCTATACAGGTTACTTTAGGAAGCTACAACACAAGAACTTGGTAGTAGTCCTTTCTCGTCAGGACCAACAGCTTGCAAATAATGACATGGAGACTTATTAATTATAAAAGCTTGGCTTTAGCTTAGGCTTGTTCTTAACTAGCTCTTAGAATTTAAATTAACTCATATTTTAAAATCTACCCCCCCCCCGCGAGGTTCATTACCTCATCTCCATACTGCCCATTCTGCTTCTTCTGCATCTGGCTGGTGACTCCACCTTTCTATTTACCAGAATTCTCTCTCTGCCTGAAAGTTCCAGTTAGTCTCTCCTGCCTAGGTGTTGGCTATTCAGCTTTTTGTTACACCAAATCACAACAATACATGTTCACACAGTGTGCAAATATCCCACAACAGAACTTAGTTTTTGTTTCTGACAGGAGTTGGTTCACTAACTACTTGTGTTTGAGATTCTGTAAGATGGGCATGCCATAGGCTATCTGACCCAATAACTGTCCAGAAGTGAGTGGAAGGCACAAGACGGCCAATCACAGCATCCTTAGGACTTTACTAGTGTAATTAGGAAACCTCTACCCTTAGGGTTTAGGAATTACAGGCCATAAGAATGATCAAAGCCAATTGCACGCTGATGACTCATGTCTTTAATCCCAGCACTCAGGAGGCCGAGGCAGGAAGATCTCTGTGAATTCTAGGTCAGCCTGGTCTACAAGAGCTATTTCCAGGATGTGGGGGCCCATGTTTGACTCAGTTTCCATCTGGAGTCATTTCTGACTTGAAGGAGTCATTTGAGTTCAAGTTTGCCTGATCTGCTTTTTCTTATAACCTTGAGGGCTGTGAGAGATTTCGGATTTAGCCTGTGAGAAAAGAACACTCTAGCTAGCACACAGTATACTGCTGACGACAAACCTCAGGAACATCAAGATACAAAGTAAGGCTGCTTCCAAGCAGCAAGCACATGTTGGAGAGAAGGCAGCTCACTCATGGACAGGAATGGTCCTGTGATTAGACACTGACTGACCATCTGTGCTGTGCTTTGTTCTGCTTTTGTATATAAGCAAGTTCTGAAATAAACTGTGGGCTGTTTGGCTGCTTCGGCATAACCAGACAGACCTCCTGATTCTATCCTGTCTTCTGTTTCTTTCATCTGACTTTTCTTTGGCCTCGAGGATCCCTTACCCAGGAACCTTAGCTGACTTTGTAGGAGCAGCCCCCTACACCAGGATAAGCTCCAAAGCTACAGAGAAACCCTATCTTGAAAAACCAAGAAAAAAAAAAACAATGACCAAAGCCCAGGAGTGCTGGCGGACATCTTGTCATGCCTTGGGTCTATTGAGAATGAGGTCAAGCTGAAGGGGAGAAGAGAAGGTAGAGAAGCCAGCATCATAAAACCCTGGTCTGGGTCCTCACCTTCACCAAAGCTAGATCACTGATTTCTAAGTTAAACAAGAGAGAGTTTCCTTTCCGCTGCTGGATTCATGAAGGTCTTGGCCACTTAATGTACCAAAAAATGGTTTGACTAATTTAGGTCCTGGGGTCTTTTAGCTCACCCTTTGGCACTGCCCATTTACCCTGTATCTGGTCTGAGTGCCATACAACTCCTCCTGCTGGGCTGCATCTGTCCAATGTTCCATCCAATGCTGGGGCATGAAGTGTTCTTAATGTACACCATACTATTTTTTCCAGCAGCATGGAATAGCAGGGCAAGGCTATATTGCTCTGGGTTCAAAATTTGCTTCTTCCACTAGTAAGTTAGACCATTGTCTGCTTGGACCGTGTACACAAGGCAAGGATCTTAAGATGGTGTTTCCAGGGTCCAAAGGATGAAATGAGATCGCATGTGTAGAAAAGCAAGGCTCACACAAAGGCTCACCCGTGTTTTTCTCCTCTCCGTCCTGCTGGCATTTTCCCGTTCTTTACTCAGGAGATAGTGCCAGGTACAAGGGAGCCAAAATTTAATTCAGTTTAATTCTGCTTAATCGGCAAGTTGTCACACTTGCCATCTGCTAGATGTGGGTGGAAAACGTGCTTTCAAGAAGGGTTATTTGGTGGTTTCCACTAACTGAGAGTTCCCTTAGACCAGGCGTGGGATAAGTGAGAGGCCAGTATGAGTTTGTATTGCTTTGGGCCGTATTAGGAGGTGGGAGCACTTGAGTCTGATCTTGGCATTAAGTCCATGCTGGGTCTCTCTCCACCCACTGTCCGGTGAGGAGAGGAGAGGAGTGGAGGCGGATCCTGATATGCACTGAAGATGACCACTATAGTGTTGAAGTTAGCTGCTCCATGCGTCTCTACCATGGGCTGGAGGAGATACCCTTTCTTCCCCAGCCATTGCTACATTTAAGAAGTTAGGGTGATGAGGTGATGAAGCAAGAGGTCATGTTTCCAAACCAGTGCACTTTCTGGCCTTTACTGTTTCTCCTTCTCCCCAGTCATGTTTATCCCATTAAAGGCTCTCCTGTTGGCAGCGCCTGACCGTGATTATCAGTACTCTATTAAAAGGGTTTACTAATTGTTTGTTGAACACAGTGAATGACAGGTTAGTGGAAAATACTTATGAAGCATACGGAACCTTCTATGTTAAATAGCTAAGCTTGTTATACCTCAAAAAGCCCCACATACCCAGCCTAAGAACTGCGCTGACATGATTAATGGATGCACTTGCATGCTTCTTTGCTGGTCTCAGGTACTTTAAGGGTTTGCTTCAGGACTATCTTCATGAACATCAGCTCTCCTTGAATTACACTGCAGCCAGAGAAGGCTGGGGCGACTGACCAGGTCAACACCAAGAGTGTTTTTTTAATGGAAAGAGATGCCTGAAGTGGCCCCTTTGGAAACATCTGATTCCTACAGATGTCTATGTGCCTCATTAGGTTTTGTTGATATTCTTATTGTCGATGTCTTTCTCAATCTAGTCTGAGGAGTAGAAGGGGAAGGTAGTGATATTGTTGTAGGATTGTGAGGTTCTCTTAAGGAAGCATAATGTCAGGAGAGTAGGCTATCACTAGGGTACTAGAACCTTCGGGTGGGGGTGGGTACCACTGTCCCCAGGTAAAACTTTTCCTCTCCACAAACTTCAGTTCTATTCCTGAGGCCTTCAATGAATGGAATCAGAGCCACCCAGATGATCTGGAACAATCTTATTTAATGAAAGTCAACTATTTATGAACATCAACCATCTATGAAGTACACCTTCTTAGCAATAACTAGATTAGTACTTGATTGAATAGTGAGAACTACAACAGAGCCAAACCAGCACTTAAAAATGACCATGAATATTCATCCCTGTCATCCATCCCTCCTTCAATCATTTAGTCTCAACATGAAGACAATAACAATGTCCCAATTCCTTCCAATGTTGCTGTTGTCTTGCACACAGCAGAAACCATGCTGACCCTTTCCTCAGAAGAGAATGAAACTTCTTGTAGCAGTTTTTCTTCTTTTCCATTGACTTCTTGTCACTTAGCACTGTGACATAAAGTTAGCTACCATTAACCTATCTTATATTGAATGATGGTACTGTAGGAGAAAGAAAACAAAAGTATTAGCTTAATATGTCTATGATATTTCAAAATATAAGAAAGTAAGAAAGAGTCATGGCCATTGAACCCTGACTTCAGTACCTCACCATGTAGTAGCTGGTATTTATAGCTGTCTTCCTCTGAGCTCTCCATGATCCTTTTGTCTCAGGAAGAACTGTGGCTAGCTATGGTTCTTAAGTCCCCAGAGAAACTTGAGATTTCACTCCTGATGAGTTTGGGACATGAACAGATTTTTCCTATTTGAGTTCCTGTAGTTTTC
Organism: Ondatra zibethicus; assembly: GCA_004026605.1. Classification (NCBI taxonomy): domain Eukaryota; kingdom Metazoa; phylum Chordata; class Mammalia; order Rodentia; family Cricetidae; genus Ondatra; species Ondatra zibethicus. Next base: position 160,015 of record PVIU01002369.1, on the reverse strand, counting down.
TATTGACTAGACTTACAGGGTATGGTTAGCATCAGTCATAGTCTATGGAACTGTCAGTGTTCTGGACTCTTTCGCTCTACTATGCAGTAGCGGTTGAGTTCCTTCTTGGAAGGCAGCTTCAGACCACAGTTTCACAGCAGCACCCCTCTTTCTCTATGCTCCAGGTTTCTGAGGACTAGAGTGGCCTACACAAGCAGGATATTGTGGCCTCTGGGTGGAAGAATACATCTTTTCTTAGAGCTCTAGACCAAAAGAACTTAGGTTTATGAGGGCATTTATTTTCCTTTCTGTGTTGTGTCAGGAAAGTCAAATTAGTACCCAAAATATGTATTCCAGTAAAAATAAAGGGCTATCTTTGCCACAATGGAAGTGGCCCAGTGGAATCAGTTTGCCACCAGGTAGCTGCCTGATTACCCAGGTAAACAAAGCCATGCTAGGGACTCAGTGTTGGTCTCTGCTAGGGGTAGACTGGCACTCAGTAGTGGCTGTGGTCAGGTTGGCTTTGGGGAATGAAAGTTTGTATTGCTAGGCTTACACATACCCCATGCCTGCCACAGTGAACACTGTTTATGAGGCCATTGGGTAGGCCAGTGGCTGGACAGAGAGACTCACCGGTACCCACATAATGGGTCATTCTTTTCACTTTTCACTTATTTATTAAACTCTACTATTGCTGGGATGATTATTATTTAATGGACATGAAACACAAACACCATCATTCCTTGCACACTCAGAGACACCTCAGCACACTCCTCTTTGTCAGACTTCTTGCCTCCAATTTTCCAATCACATTACTTCAAACTTCAAGCTGTCTGGCCAAAACTCTGCTATAGCCCATGGAAGTAGAGATCCTTATCTTTGGCTTACTTCTCATCCAAACAAAGGGGACAACAAAGTGCTCTGCTCACTGTGAGGATTGACTGGCATCTCTTTCCCTCAGAGATGATGGGGAATGACCACAGCACTGCATATCACGCAAAACCATCTGCAAGCCAGGCCTGCCTCAGGCAGCTGTTCATATGGGTGAGGCTATGGGTGCAGGTGGGGAAGAGAAAGAAAATAGTGGAAGAGGAACGGTACACATTTAGATGTTGCTCACATAAATTAAAATGTACCTTTAATGCCTGCCTGGTCATTTTATATGCCACTTTCCTCAGCTTCATGTCTTGGGCTACAAATCACCCTGGTCATATGGCAGCTCAGGTCACACGCCACCTCGATAGTCCATGGGGAGGTGTCAGTCTCTACTAAGGTCCAGAAACAGATTGAATTATTTTTCAACCATAGGTAGTTGTGTACAAAGGACAGAAGAATTATTCTCTGAAATCCCAAGGCTTTGAATGGTGACTCATTTGCAGGGACTTTCCAGAGGCAGTACTATCAGATGTGCTGGGTCACAGGACCCGAGGGTCAGAGAAGTTCGTGCTGTCTCTTGGATCAATTACAAAGCCTTCTCTTATTCAGAGATTTTTCTCAAACTCACAACTCTTCAGGTCATTCCTATATGACTTTCCTAGGGCTCTTGTAACAGATTTCCACACATGGATTGCTTAAAAACTTAGACATTTATTCTTGTACAGGTCCAGAGGCCAGGAATCTGCACTCAAGGTCTTACAGTCTCAGCCTGTAAGCATTGAAGGAAAAATGCCCAGTGTGTCTCCTCGCTCCTGGCGGTTGTAGCAAGCCTTGGCTTTCATTGGCTTATTGTTGACATCACTCCATTTTCTGCTATCAGCCTGTGTGTCTCTATTTCCATATAAAGACATTAGTTGTTAAAATCAGGGCTCGCTCTAATCCTCTATGATCCCATCTTAACTTGATTACATCTGCAAAGATCCTATTATCAGGTAAAACCACATTCATGGGTGCCATATCTTTTGAGGGTTTTATAACTCAACCGCGGTAAATGAGCTGGATCGACAGATGAAGAACACACCCTCTTACTAGTCTACAGTCACTGTATATTGTGCTGTTTGTAGTCTCAGAAGGGGCTGCATGCAACAACTCACCTCCATCTCCAAGAGGATCGCTCAAGAAGCCTTACACTATCAGACAGGACAATTTCCCCAAGGTCCAAAGTTCTGGCATTTTTGTCAGGTTTATTTCCAAGCTCTGACAGGCAAATGTCTTACCATTATGTCCTAAATAATAGCTACCCCTTGCTCACTAGGTCCAAATGTCATCAATGTAATAGACCAGTGTGATGTCTTGGGAGAAGGGAAAGGAGATCTGGGTCCTCAAGGATTAAATTACGACCAGATTAAAAAAGCTGACATGCCACGGACCCAGGTCAGGGAAGTGGCATTGCTGGCTTTGCCACCTGAAAGCAAACTACTTCTAGTGGTTTCTAAGAGTTATCAAGAGCAAAGCATTTGTCAGATCAATAAGTACTGGGGAAGTGATAATATGCTCAGGCCGGTCACAGCTGGGGAGAGGGAGAACAGGTGTGATACACAGATACAGAGACGGCAGAAATCAACATTGTTCTGTGTCCAATTCTCCATTCCATGCAAATGTCAGGTCTTGGATTCATAGTCAGGGATGCTCCAGGGGGTGTTTTGCAGGTGCATAGTCTGTACAGCTATGTTGTTTAGCATGCCTCAGCTCTCCATCTTGTTTCCTTTTCTTTCTTGTCTGTAGTGCTCCCATGGTGCACTTCAACCACTGTGGTTTCTCTTGGAGACAGCCATGCTTTCCCTCACAGAGCGTCTATAGTCTTGTTGCATAGAGAACACACCAGCATCTCTATACAGGAGTTAGAGAAATACAGGAGTCAATGGTACCTGAAAATTTCCTCCATGAACCCAGGATGCACATCTCATCCCTCAAAACCCGCATCTCTAACCTAGAACTTTTACCTAAATTTTATCACTATTATTATTGCTATTGCAAAGCTGAGGATCAAAACCACAACCTTGCAAGTGCTGGATGAGTGCCACGCCACTATGATATACTCTAGCCCCCTACTCAAACTTTAAATCCACTTAAAGACACCTCCATAACTCTAGAGGTGCTGTATGGGAACCTCAGTTTCATCTTGTTCAGAACCAGATCGACCGGCTTTTCTGTGAAGTTATTCTTCCTTTCGGTTCCCTCCCAAAGGACAGTCATCAGTCATTATGGAAGCCTCAGACTGGGCGTCATTTTGATATCTGTATTCCCCTTCCTTCCACATCCCTGCACTTACAACTGTGTGTAGTTTACCTCTGAATTTTATCTAGACCCTACCTTCTTCTCCACCTTCCTGACACTGTATTGGCTTAAATGATAAATGTCACTCATAAGCTTAGGTGTTTGGACATTTGGCCCTCAACTGTCTGAGGACATTATGAACCATTTAGGAGGAGGAGCCTTGCTGGAGGAAGGTACATCACTGAGGGTGGCTTTGAGAGTTGATAACCTCATCATACTTCTGATTCGGCCTCTGCTTTGTGTTTGTGATTAAAGGTCTGCTCTCTCAACTTCTTCCTCCAGCTACCACATGCCTCACCCACCAATATGGACTCTCCCTCTGGAACCGTAAGTCAAAATAAACCTTTTCCTTCTACAAGTTGCTCTTGGTCATGGTCTTGGTCACAGCAACAGAAAAGTGCCTGATACATCTTCCTTCTCAGCTAGCAAAATAACACCACACAGAGGACCACTAGGCAGTTCACTGTCTCTGTCCTTGGTACTCCATCTCCACCCTGCCCATGTGATTATCTTCCCTGCCTGAACTATTTATATAGTGATATTTTATTTATGTTTTAATAAATAATGCTTGCCTAATGATCAGAAGGGCAAAGTTAAGCCACACTAGAGGTCAGGTAGTGGTGGCTCACACCTTTAATCTCAGGATTTGGTAGACAGAGGCAGATGGATCTCTGTGAGTTCAAGGCCTCCCTTGGCGACACAAGATCAATGCAGAAAAAGATATAGGTGGTGGTGGCTCACACCTTTAATCCTAGTACTAAGGAGTCCTATGCCACTAGAGGGAATATAAAATGGGAGGAGAGAGAGGCTTAGTCTGCAGTTACTCAGCCTTGGTAGAGGGAAGACTTCTTTAATGGCTTGGCTGTTTTGCTTTTCTGGTTTTCAGGTTGAACCCCAATATTTGTTTCTGACTTTTCATTATTTGTGTTACATATTTCACCAATTCCCTGCTCACACAGGCTTGTGGTGCTCCTTAGTTTGTTCCACACCTCCAGAACTGTCTCTTGTTCCTCCGTTTCTCACCTTCAAACACATAGCAACCCATGTGGTAACCATGTGGAGTTACCCCCTCCCACTGTCCCCTTTGCAGTAGTCTAGTGACTCCACTCCCCCTTCTCCTCATGGGACAGGGATGAGGAGATCTGGAAAGCCTCTCCTCTTTCAAGACCTCCCTCAGAGGAAAGCTTTGAAGTCTTTCTTACTCTCCCCTCCCCTCCCCCATCTTGAAGGCCAGGCCACTCTCAGGACAAACCCCCACATGCTTTTCCTTTCCTAGGCACCAGTTTTTTTCTTTCAAATTTGGTTGTCTTACTTTACACAGAATTCAAGTCTATATCGCTATACTCAGATTTTCCTAAACTTCTCAAACTATTTTAACAGAGAAATCATGATTATAGTACCATTATAAAAATTAAACAATAACACAAACCCAAAACCTCACTCCATGTAGCTCTTAATCCTAACACTTGTTGGTCTTTTATCATTCCAGACAGCTTTTCACAAACAAGACTGTGGTATTCAGGTTTCTTTGTTGCTGTGATCAATATCTGAGAACAGTCTAGAAGGAGGAAGGATTTATTTTGGCTCATGACATGTGATTTCAGCGTAAGGACGAGCCTTGTTGCTGCACCTTGAGGAGACTAAGCATCGAAGTCCAACGGTATGGAGGAGCAAATCTGTTCACTTCCTAGCCACTGGAAGGGAGGAGGGAAGGAGAATATAGATAGATAGATAGATAGATAGATAGATAGATAGATAGATAGATAGATAGATAGAGAGAGAGCAAGGACATACCCTCAGTGACAATTTCCGCCAGCTAGCTAGGTCCCACCTCCTAACATTGTTCTCCCTCTCAAAAGAGCACTGCCAGCTGGTTATGATACATGATCAGTGCAAGATCCTATGGGGATATTTCATATTTAAACCCTGCTGATGATAGTCTAGAAATATTTCCATTTGAGTGCATGCAGACGGGCTAATCATAGCATGTGATTGCTGCAGTGGTCCACAGAACTGGACAGTTTAGGTGACCCTTCTGCTATGGATGGGTACCTTGGGATTTCCCCCAACATTTTTGCAGCAACAATGTCACACTAAAGATTGTTCTGTATATTTCCTGATGCATAAATGTCAATTATTGATGTTCTTTAGAGCTACCTTAAAGTAGAAATTCTGACTAGAAGGTGCACAACAGTTAATCCTTTCCTAGGCACCAGTTTTTTTCTTTCAAATTTGGTTGTCTTTCAAGCATTTTTCTCATGAATTGGTAAGAATTCTTTGTGTCTGGCGGTGGAGGCACACACCGTTAATCCTAGCACTGGGAAGGCAGAGGCAGGTGGATCTTGTGAGTTCAAGGCCAGCCTAGTTGTTCTACAAAATGAGTTCCAGGGCAACCAGGACTACACAGAGAAACCCTGTCTCAGAAAACCAAAAAAAAAAAATTGTATATTCTGGAGAATAATCCTCAACCTATACAGATAACACATACACACACACACACACACACACACACACACACACACACACACACACACCCCACATATATATTTTCCCGGTTTGTTTCTTGTTTTCAGATTTGGTTTTATTGGTTTTATTTAACATAGGAAGTTTTTAATTTTAAATTCGTATTTGTATTTGTTTTTAGCTTCTGTCTCAGGAAGACAACATGCACGGTCACTTGCGTGTTTTGAAGTATTATTTACTTTTAAGTTTCCTGTTGTTCTGATTTTTATGTTTAGTCATTTCCATCACTTGTGACTGAGTTTTCCAAGCATTGGAGGATAGTCTCTTTCTTTCGTTTTCTAAATTGAAAAGCAATTAGTCCACTCATCCCCAACCGAAAATGAAATGCTGTGTTTCCTAAACTAGCCTTCTAAATATACCCTCAGGTCTGTTTCTGGACTTTGTACTGATTTTCCTGATCTTGCTTGTTTCTGGGTCAGCAGCACATTGTTCTACTTACAGTCTCCTTTTCCTGTATTTTGCTATCTGATAAGAAACCATTTAAAAAAAAGTGCTAATTATTTGAGAGGTGGGGACAGTTTCAGTGGCATTTCATAGTCAAAGAGCTTTCCTAGAGTGGCACCAGTGAGTGCTGAAGGGGTCAGTGCTCGGTGCTCTGGGGGCTGCACTTCACATTCGTAAGGTCTCCCAAAGACAAAGACAGTGTTGAAAATGACAGCCTTTCTGGCTTCCCACTCCTTTTCCTAGTGTAGCTTAGCTTTTTGCTTTGGATTATTTCACGAGAGTTTTTATTTTGAATAAATAGAATGTCTGCTGCTATAAAATTCAAGAGAGAGAAAGGTGAAGGTCTACTTCTAGTTCCTAACAGCCAAGCACTTCTATAAGCTTCCTCACAGTAGCCCAGAATGCATTCTGAACTTTGCTGCTCTAGCCAGTGTCTCAGAACTCAGACTATATCAACACATAAGATTCTGCTTTATGAATGACATATTAGGATGTATCAGGATGACAACCAAATTGTTTTAATAAATGCTTTCAATATGTGTAATTTCTCACATATCCAGAATAAAAATTGCTGTTTTCGGTATAGTCAAATGGAAAACCTGACATTTGAACAATTTTGTTATTTAAAGCACTGGTCTGCATCTCCTTGCTCTGTTGTGTGACCGGACATATGAGGTCTACTTGTATGTAATCCTTTTGTAGTAACTGGAGGAGTTGTTCCTGTCTATGTGCAAGGTCTAAAATTTGATTGTCAATCCTGTAGGCTTATCTTACTTAACTAAAGAGTCTAAATTTTGTCTTAAGCATAGAAGTTAAATTTATATATATTATATATATAATGGGGCATTTATATAGTTCAGTGTATATTTTGGGGGAGTCTTTTATCTATACATGCATATATACTATATGTACTTATATATTTCTATATATTTAAGTATATAAACTTATATACTATATAAGCCTTCTAAGAATGAATAGCCATTGGGCATTTGTATACAGGTTTGAAATCAGTCCTACTCTGGCTGATTTTATCTTTTGTGAAGCTTTGTAATATTATCTTTTAGCATTCTTCAACAGTATTTACTCTTGACAGTTGTGTATTAAGCTTTATGAAACTATCATTTGTGAACATTCTGCAGAAGTACAGTCTCTGACAGAGGAACCTGGACAATACTGTTGAGATGTCAGGACACTCCCCACAGAATAAACAGAATGGACTCTAGAAATGCTTGACCCATGAACCATTTCTTCTAGACTTCTTAGTTGTTGAACTAAAAAAGGTTCCTAGAACTAATTCCTTTGTACCTGTCACTTACCCCCTACCCCACTGCAGGCTCAAATCAGACCAACCAACTGCAAATCTTATCTTGGCAATGAGACACAAGAGAGAACAAACCCTCTGCTGGTTAGGTAATGCTATCTTTGGAGAAGAGTGTTCATAGACAAGGGAGGGGGAGTTGTCAGAACCAAAACCATGGTAATGCTTACTGGTAATCTTAGCAATTGGGAAGTTGAAGATGCCATAAGCGTGCGACCAGCCTGGGCTGCATAGTGAGATTTTGTCTCAAGCAAACAAGATGGAGGTCCTTACGCCAGACCTTCCAAAAGTAACCAAAGCCAAGAAGCAATGCAGAAATGGTTCTTGGGTACTGGATACAAACTGAACGTGCTCTAACCCTGGCTCCCGCTTGTATTCTACTTATATTTGTTTTAGATGAGGGTACGTTTCATTGAGTTGTTAAAACAAAGAGTGGCAGTTCTCTGTGATTTCAAGGCCAGCTTGAAATCTGTAAAAAGACCCTGTCTCAAAACAAAACAAAACAAAACAAACAAAAATAAGCAACAAACAGAAGGAGTGGGGAAATATAACCTGGCAGAAATGAATACATTCTAAAGAGACACTTATGTCCCTCTCTTGGGCTTTTATACTATTAAAACAATGTTTTAATATTAAAATTAATTTAAATTATTATTAAAATTAATATTAAAAGCAACAAATTAATATTTCCCCAGGAATCTCCTGCTGCGAGAAAAAAAAATCCAGAAGCTCTGGTGATAACTGGAGAAGGAATTTGTCCATCAAAGGGGGACTCTAATCTCTCTTGGAGACAGATTTGTGGCTTGTCGGACAGTCTTGCTGGAGAGTCTGGAGCAGAGACAATGGTGGACAGGACTACACCTTGGCCAAACAGCTGGCTTTGGTTCTGTATATTTCTTGCCTTCTGTTTAAGTGCTACTCTCATTTTAGGATTCCGAGTTGGACTTGGGGTCCGTTGGGCATCTTTGTACCACTTCCAAAATGTGGCTACATTGAAAATGTCCCTTTATCCTGCTTTCCACTGTAAACAATCACTCCGCATATGGCATTAGTGGTGCAGGGAGGACTTAAAATTTCAGTTTTGATTTATGCCATTAGATTGATCTCTAAAAAGTTTTGAGAAAGTTCATGATTATTAAAGACCATAATAACATTTGATACTGGGTTTCAGGCCTGCTCAGATATATCCATGTATTATGGGAAGCACCATAGAGGCTCTGGACAGGGCCATGGTAGTGAGTCAAACTCTATGTGTGTGAATGTGCATGTGTGTGAGGTACCCATGTTAAAACGTTCAAGGAAGAGCCAGTCATCTCATTAATGAGAATTCTAGTTAGAGCTCTAATAATGAAGGAAAATATTACTAGCTTGAATAAAGAACTTGTGCCTTTATTATTCATTAGAAACTGGCAGTAAATAATAGGTTTGCATTTCACAGTTATGAGGCTGCTAATCAAAGCCCAGGGCATTGCTTAAGATCATAATTCATTATCCTTCACAGAGGTAGCATAGTGAGCCTTGTCTTTGTGAATTGCTAACTGGGCACTAGCCTCTGCTAGGGCAGAAGGCTGGTAGTCACATCTCAAGACAAGAACACTCTCTCACATATAGGATGGGCTATGAATGGGATCCTAATCTTAGATCCAGCCCAGTGGGGGTTATCCCCACTGCCCTTGTTGGCAGTAATTCATGATGGCAGGTTAAAAAGAGAGCTTGTCTCTTGCTGAGAAACCATGGGGAGGCAGAGTCTAGCTTTGTTCTAACTCATTCTTTGTCAGTTGTTGTTGGCTTTAGACTGCTTCCATCCCTCCATACCAAATTCTTCTTCCTTCCACTTACTGTTTCTATTACTATTAGAATTTTTGGAAGTCTCCCCACCCTCTTAACTCAAAGCAAATACCAATTTTTCGGCTCTTTCTTCCACTTGATGGGGGCAGATATAAGATGAATCCTCATCTTCTGGACCTCTTTCCTTCGTCCTTTAGTGTCTTCTCTACTTTTAAAACTTCACAGATTCTGGTCACCTCTGGTGGGATGAAAGGATGCTATGCCACTTTGCTTGACTCAGTTTCCCTCGTTTGAGACATCCTCCACAGATTTCTTTATTCCTTCAATGACTTGTTGCTCCAGTCCCTTTAGCTGTTCATGGATCTGAGGGCCCATGCATCTCCCTCATGTTAGCATTTAGTACCTGCTGCACCCATTTCTCTAAAGACAAGAGTGTAGAGTTCTCAATTAGCCTGGTCAGAGGGGATGCCTTGAAATGAATCGATAACCAACACAATCATACTCCATAACAAAATTTTATTAGGATGATGTCAAATTAGAAAACTTCTCTACTTGCCATATTTACCTGACATGACAAGATTTTACTTAGCTGAATATAAAAATTTCCCCCAGTCTCTACTACTTGGAAGCAAGAAAACTGACATGCAGAGAAGCATACCCGACACCACAGGTCTAAGGCCTACAGAGTGCTCAGCGAAGCATGCGTTATTTTTAAGCTTTGGGCCTGAGAAAGACATCATTCTCCACGTCCCTCAAAAGCAAGTCCATCAGGTCTTGGGCTCCCAAGTCTGAAGCCTGCTCTTTGGAGATCAACAGCAACACCTGCATTTCAAGAGAAGCTAGGCTTGAGGTATCTTTTGGCTTCAAAGGCACAGGTCATGCAGCTGAACTAAAAGCTATTTTTGTTGGTCTCTCCGATGAAGATTTGAGCCACACTGACAAGGGGTTGGTCTGGATTGGTGCTTGTCCTTGGTGCCTCAGTGTGGCCTAAATGCCATCAGCCCTATTATTTTTGTCTTTTTGTTGCCATCCAGTCACCAATATTGGAATTGGAAAAGGTCAGGGCCCCTGCACAGTCTCCCCCATGTGGAAGGGTCATGCTGCAAATATAACTTCCCAGCATGCAGAGGGAACCTGCTTGAATGGCCAAGAAGTTGCTCCAGTGCACACAAGGGAGGGAGGCTTATCATCTTAGGAAAACACAGAATGTGGGAAAGAAACCAGCTTTCCCTGGAAAGAGTCCCCTTAGGCTGGCAAGAGGCCCTGCGCTTAACTCAGACACACCTGGAGGCAAGCAGCTCTTTGGAGTAGTGGGAAGAACAGTATGGATAGAGTGCCAGCCAGGACAACAGGGCCCCCGACTCATGCAAATCCTCTGAGGCCATCGAGAGTGGGCACTGAACACTCACTCAGCTCTGAACATAGCCCTAGAGTCGGTTAGAACAAGTGGAGTCAGGTCCTAAGAGATAAGAATTATCGCTTATGCGCAGGGGGCTCCGTTTTCATGTTATTAATGCTCCATAATTAAGAGAATAGAATCCAAAACCCACGTGAAGGGCCTGGAGAGCTGTCTGAGGAACAGGAGGAGGTGCCCCCTCTACAGATCGGGCACATCTGGATCATCCCAAAGGCCTGACTCTCCTGGCCTCCGATCCAGCAGTAAAAATGGCTGTCAGATAATTAAATGAGGTTGCATAATACAGAGGGAAGGTAATGAATTCTCATTTCTGAAGGCACGGGAGGATACATGTGACAAGGTTTTGATTCTGTCCAATTTATGTTCTTAATACTCTTTCTGTCTCTCTCTGCATCACCTCTTAGGCTGTTGGCATTCCTCAGTGGTCTTGCGTTACTTGTGATTACATCTGCACTTATCATGCCAATTAGTCCATCTTGGGTTGACCCTGAGTCTGCTCAAGTTTGAGTTCATAGCCTCCCAGGCCCAGGTCTCCCTCGTAGATGTTTTCCTTGCCTGGGGTCTGGAGTGAAGGCTTCTGGTCTAGAGCTAGCTTTGCAGCAGGACTGCTGGGCGAGGAGCCTGGCTCCTGGTAATTCATGGCGAGTTCATCTTGGTTTACGATACATTCCACATCATCCTCTTTCAGTTGCTCCTGGTTTGTTGAGAGAGAGAGAGAGAGAGAAAGAGAGAGAGAGAGATATCACGTCATGATGAAGGCAGAAAACAGGATCCCCATTGTGTAAGCAAATGGATTGTGTGTGTGTGTGTGATACATACATACATGTATGCAGGTGGAAGGCATGGGTTGACATCAGGTGTTTTAAATGGCTTTTCACTTTGTCTCTTTCTCCACCGCTCCCTACTTTTTTGTGCAAGGTTCTCTTTCTCTTGCTAAACGTGGGACTCACCTGTCTAGTTAGACTAGCTGGCTAGTGAGCTCTCTAGGGATCTACTTGTCTCTATCTCTTTAGCGCTGGGATTACAGGCGCATGGCTGGTGCTGGGGATCCCACCTCAGTTCTTCATGTTTGCACAGAACATGCTTTACAGACTGAGGCCTCTCTCCAGAGCTGGAGACCCCCTTTCCTTTGAATTAATCTTACTATGGCCCATCTGTGCTTGTTCGTGGCACAGCATCCTTTGCGTCTGCATGAAAACTTGGCTTCCTACACAGCCTCAAAGAGTCTCCAAGCCCAAGGTCAGCAGAGGCCCATGACCCATCTCCTTTGGCTGAGGGAGAAGAATGGGATTTGGTGAATTTCTTCACTGGCACCCAGGAAGGTCGGCTAGAATCAAGACAGCCAAATCCTGTGTTTTTTAAAAAAGTTCCATCCCTGAAGAGAGGGAGGAATGATAATATGAGCAAAGGGGTCAAGATCATGATTGGGGTACCACGGAAATAGCTGACCTGAGCTAGTGGGAGCTCACTGACTCTAGACTGACAGAAGGGGAACCTGTATAGGACCAGAATAGGCCCTCTGAATGTGGGCGAGAGTTGTGTGGCTTGGGCAATCTGTGGAGCCACTGGCAGTGGGACCAGAATTTATCCCTAATGCTTGAATTGGCTTTTTGGAGTCCATTCTTTTTGGAGGGATACCTTGCTCAGTCTATATACGGGGTTGGGGGCGGGTGAGGAAGGCCTTGATCCTGCCTCAAAGTGATGTGCCAGACTTTGTTGACTCCCCATGGGAAGTCTTACCCTCTCTGAGGAGTGGATGTGGGGGGGGGCTGAAGGGAGCAGGAGGAGGGGAGTGAGGGGGGACTGGGTCAGGAAATGAGAAAAGATTGTATTAAAACAAAAGAAGTCCCATGCTGATTTTGAAGGGCACCTGCCTTCTAGCAAAGTCTTGCTGCCGAAGATGTCATATTTCACTTTAAATGGGGTTCCAGGACATTTCTTGGGACAAGTGTCACAAGACTAGGAATGACTAGCATTGACCCTAGAGGACAGGATAACATCAGAAAGAAAGAGATTTGACCAGGAATGGTCACCTCATCCAGAGGGCCCCCTGAAAGGAGTGGTACCTCAACTCATCTTCCATTGACTCGGGAGGATAACAGCAAATCAGGGCACAGCGAGGGCCGGCTGGGTGGCCTTAGGACAGGCTTCCCACCTTTAGCCTACTCTGGCAGCATCTGAGAGCTATTTAAAACAGATGTGTTATGTGAGGATTGCTTCTCTCATGCTCTTCTGGAAAGCCCCCAGCTGCTGAGGTTGTGGCAAGAAAGAGCCTCCTGTAAGGAAATGCTTGCTGACGGCTCCTTAGGCCACTTCCAGCTCCCAGACTCTGCTCTTCTTCAGTTGCCTGACACTCGGATTTGTTGGGAATGACTCTAATTGCTTCTCAGTAGGTTTTTATTCTACTCCCCTGAGCTATAAAGCACAGACCTAATATTCAAAACTTCAAAACACAGCAGTTTGTGAAGAAGCATCACTTTTACATTTTCTAAGTTCATTTTATGATTAAAGATATTGGCAAAAAATAAAAAAAAAATGCCTTTTTAAAAAAGAAGAATAAGCCACCATCAGCAGCAACTGAGCAGAGAAGAGAGATACTTCTTGGTGTAATAAATGTCAAAACCGCTTCCTCCTCAAGCTAGAGAGGAAGAGCCCTGAGGTCTCTAGCTCATCGGTACTCACCCGGCTTGCCCCACCTGACTGTTCACTCACCCCATAGGCCTGAGGACTGGTGAGCAGCCTGGAGACGGGGCCACACCATGCAGGCAACGTGGTTGTCAGTGGAGGACCCGAGTGGGTTAAGATGGGCTTCAGATATCTGGGGTGGGGGCTGTTAAGGAAAGCTTGTCCAAAGGAAGTTAGACTTTCATTTCTCTCACAGCAGAAACCTTTGCATGTTGCCCAAATAGACAGTTATGCTCACCTTTGAATCTCCGGCTCCCTCATTTAGGAAGCGATTTGGCCTGCAAGAATTGCTGATCTTAATCTTTGCTCTACACACTGCTGTGACTCTCCAGACGGCCTTTCAGCATGCAGAAATGGCGAAGGGGCTGCACACATTAGAGAGAGATGCAAAGATCCCCCTTGATCCCTCCAGCCCCCAGCACAGGCAGTCTGCTTAGAGAATGCATTTAGAAGAACTACCTAGAACAATAGCATAAAAAGTGTGTTTCCTAAAAATTGAACATGAGCACTCATGTGCACACACACAGTAAAGGGAGAGAGAGAGAGAAAAAAAGAGTGTGTGTGCATAAAACACCAGTCATTTCCACAAAGAAGCAAGAGGTATTTCATAAAATACTCAGCTATTTCAGAACTGGGTAGTCAACATGGAATGTTCTCCAAGATTCTTCATTTTCAGTATTCAATACAGTCACTTTATACTTCATACATCAGCTCACTTCTATACAAAATTATGCAAATCAGCTGCTGCTAGGTTTGTTCTATTGTCTAGCACCTGTCTTTCCCATCTCTTCATCCCAAAGTGTTCTAAGCAGTTAAAAGGAAAACCTGCTCATCTGAAGCCAGTGTGCTTCCCTCCACCCTATCAATGACGAAATCCCCAGAGGCAGCCGCATGTGGCCTTATTATTATTGTTGTTGTTGTTAGTAACTGAAAGAAAGCAGTGGGATTATTCCACTATTGTATTAGAAACGACTTTTAACTTCATATTATTTCCTCTGCTGGGGAGTATTTCACTTCATCAACTTTTCTGCAAAGCAATGTGAAGAAGGAAAGGGGAAAAGGGAAAGCAGCTGACACAGGTTGGCTTGTGAAGGTCTGCAGCCACCCACAGGCACTCGGGAGTGAGACGATCCAGGGGATGACTGCAGGAACCAGCCATAGCTGGAGAACACCTTTTTCCCTCCTTCTCCCTACTTGCTATAGGAACAGAGCGAGGACCTCCCGTCCTCTCTGACTGCAGATCACTTGACAGGAAAATATCGATGAAGCTGGGAATGCCTGTGCACACGGCCTTGGTGTGCTGGGAGGGAGATGACTGATGCAATGCCATCATCAAGCCAGTCTGCAGTGTCACAGTGAAGGGGGAGCTTGGTTCCTTTAGGATGAGCGACTGGGAAGGCCAGTTGAGGGGCAGGGAAGAAATTATCCTTCAGAGACTGGCTTTGCTATCACATCTTGTAAGCTCATATACAAATCTGAAAGCCCTTGATGATATCCTATTAATTTTTATTAGAGTGTTATTTCCTTCATTTTCTGGATGAAGGGACCAAGGCCTAGAGATATTATAATTTTATATAACCTAAAGTCTCCCTTTGCAACTTTGGTTGTGAGCCTAGCCTTTAATGGCTGAACCATCCCTCCATGCCCCTCCACCTCTTGCAATTTCGAATCCACCAGCAACCTCTCTGTCTTATTTAGTGTTCTATTGCTGTGAAGAGACACCATGACCATGGCAACTCTTATAAAGGACAACACTCAACTGGGGCTGGCTTACAGTTCAGAGGTTTAGTTCATTATTGTCATGGTGGGAAGAATGGTAGCGTGCAGGTAGACATGGTGTTGGAGAAGGAGCTGAGAGTTCTACATCTTGATACACAGGCAACAGGAAGTGAACTCACGTGAACCTTGTTTGAGCTTCTGAAACTTCAAAGCTGGCCCCCAGCGACACAGTTCCTCCAACAAGAACATATCTACTCCAACAAGGTCATACCTCCTGTAATGCCAAGCATTCAAACACATGAGTCTATGGGGGTCATTCCTGTTTAAACCACCTTGGGAACTTATCAAAGCAGGGTGAGGGATGGCAGATGACACACAGAGTTTTCTAAAAGTGAACTTTGGAGTCCTTTTGTGCTGGTGAGCTGAGGCCCTCCTGAGCCAGGGCAGGAGGACATGGTGTCCTGTCAGGGGTTACCATATGCACAGGCCCATGAAAATCTGAGGAAAGGCTTTTTACTGATGAACTGGTTTCTTGAGGCCTAAGTGGAGGCACCTCAACAATGTCCTAGGGGTGCCACTGTGGTCAAGGCTCTAGGAGTGTGAGAGAGGCCCAGGGAACCTCTACCATGCTTCTCAGTGTGCTGAGAAGCAAAATCAACAAAACAGTATTATTTAAGTAAAGCACAAATTTAAAGTTATGTCAAAAACATTCTTTTAATCCTGATGAAGTACGTCTTTAAATTATGCACAATACTTCTAGAGCAAACCCTTAAAGGCTAAATTCTAGGGATTTTTGCGGTGGGGGGGAATATTAGAAGCTAAACCAAACAGAAGCATTTAGCTCCTTCTGGACAGGGTCCACAGATTACTCAAGAAGACATGGACATGAACATCAGCTATACTGTACAACTGCTGCTCCAGTTATTAACCCACCTGAGCCTCAGGCTTCTTACAGATATTCACTAAAGCAACATAAACAGAAGGGTTTTATACTTACACTTGCTATTCAGATGCTATTTTTTATGGTATTTAGGATTAAGCATAAGGTTTCATTCATGTTGGGAAGGAACTCTACCATTGAGCTAGCTATGCCCCTTAGCCTGCTTTTTACCTTTATTTTGAGATGGTGGAAGGGGGGGTGGGGGGTGTCTCAATAATGCTTGCCTTGAACTGGTGGTTTTCCTGCCTCAGTCTCTCAAGTACCTGGGATTACATGCCTTTGCACACCAGGCCTGGAACATTTGTCTGACTTTTAAAATTTGTTTTTGATGTTCTAGTCCTTGTTTAAGTCAATAGTGAGGGCAAACACGGCTGCCGCTCAGGCATTTGGCATAGCATTGGGATTTACGGGCTCTGAAGCTGACCTTGTACCCGGACAGCTGTGTTGAGTGAAAACTACTGAGTAGGGGCTAGCAGCATGACGAGGGAGGGAGAGGTGGGCAGCCTCTGCTGGTGTGTGACTCCTGGAAAGCATGTGATACCCTCTGACTGTTCTGTGGTGGTGTGAACCCCAGAAAACAGGACCTCTGTGAATGATGGGAGATATGAAGCTCCATGCATTGCCATAGAAATGTGGGGCCGAGGCTGTACTCCCCAACATCTTGGTTTGCTTAGTGATGGCCATATAGGATGTGCTCAGTCTCTGGTATAGGATGATATTCAAGGCGATGTGGGGTAAGGGATAGAAGTAGGTTCTGAATGAGTTCCTGAGAAGAATGAGAAGGCCGATGCATGAGGTTTTTCTGAGGATGAAAGGCCAAGAGAGGTCAAATGAACAACTTGAGCTCTTATTATTAGACAGTGGGGATCCCAGGAAGAGCGGTGATGACACAAAATAAGAAATTATCTTTGTGCTTCACTCACTCACCCACCCCCACACCCCACCCCACTCCCACTTGTTTGTTACCACACACCCCACTCGTGCAAGACAGAGACGAGCACCCACAGAAGCAGAGTAGCGATGATGTGAGAAGATGGAAGGCTTCATTTTCAGCCTGTAGCAACCATGGGCGCAGGGTTATTCCTTTTATCTGTGGATAGTATTAACCACTCAATAAATGATTGCTAAATAATAAAGACACCAGCTAAGCGAGGGCAGATAAAGGCTCAGGGGAGCCCAGCAGACCTGGCCTGAGACTGTGGACTCTTTTATCACAGCGTTCGGCCCTCTCCTAGAGACAGACTAACTGGTGTTGCCTACGAGAAGATGGAGTGGAATCGGGGGAAGCAGCAACTTTCTGGCTCTTCATTGCTAAGCAGTATCGGAAAAGCAGCTGGATCTCCAAGGTTACCTGAATTATTAAAAAGCAAGAAAAATCTTTTGATCTACAAAAAAATCCTCAACAGCAGATTTTGCAGAATGTGTTATTTTTCTCATTAGGGCTCTTGTGTGTGTGTTGGGAGGCAGAGTCCTCAAGGGGCATTTGGCTATGGCTAGTTTTGCTTCCCTTGTAAACCGAGAATGCACTGAGACAAAATGCTAAGCTCTTGGGGGGAGAACAGGGGTTTTTCCTCATTTTCAAAGGCACTAGTGGTTTGGTTCAGGAATGAGTGGAAGCTGGAACCCAGTCTGAGATTGAACACATGCGAAATAGGAAAGGCCATTAGCAAATGCCTTTCTCCTTTGGCCAGAGATACTAGAGCAAAATTCTGTATCCATTTGCACCAACAACTGACGTACCCAGCCACAGGAAAGCCTCTCATCTCTGTTTTGTGTTGAGGCTTGGGTTACTGTGGATCATCATGCTTTATTCATTTTAAGTTGCTTCAACTAATGGATGTACAGTTCACTGGTGTTTGTGCCTTGTCTAAGTGACTTTTCACAGATTGGTGACAAGCAAAGACCCAGCTCATCTTCCCCCTTTAAAGCCACATTACCCCTTTGTACGGCCTCTAGATTTGTTTTCTTTCTCAGAGTCCTGTGTTGGTTAAAAGTCCTTGCTTCAATGTGATGCTAAGTAGAGACAGAGCCTTCAAGGGGTAAGTGGGATGTCATGAGGTCATCAGTGTATATCATGAGGTCATTACGTGTGTCATGAGCTCATCAGTGTGGGTTTCCCATGCTGTGATTAGTGTTCTCAGAAGAAACTTGCAGTCTCTCTCTCTCTACCAGTAGGAGAGGCTTCACCAAAACTTGATCATGCTGGCAACTACTCTTAAAATTTCAGTTTCCAGACCAGTGAGAACATAAATTTACATGTTTTGAAACCAACAAGGCTATGGTATTTTGTTATAGAAGCCACAGTCGAATAAGATATCTATATCTCCAGCCCTTGAGTCTGGCTTTGAGATCCTTGAAAGCTTGTTTCTTGTCATACATTTTTGTTGTTATATACCAAACTAGGGAAAGACAGGGACACTGAAGCTGGGTGACAATGACGTGAGAGGGTGGAATACTCCTTCCCAGCTGTGCCCCTTCCGTCCCCTTAAACTAGCCTCGGAACTCAACTCACCTAGAGAACTTCGTTACAACTTTTGAGTGCAGAGCTCTCTGGAGATTCGGATTCAGAAGTGCTGGAGCTCCAGACAGGGTCTTGTCATTTAACCAACTGGCCTGGAACTCACTCTGTGAACCAGGTCAGTTTCAAATTCATGACAGACATCCTTCCTCAGCCTCCCAGGTGCTAGGATTACAGGTGTGAGCCACCATCTAGGGCTTTATTTATTTAATTTTAGGGACTCTTTTATTTTATTTTTTTTTTAACAAGCAATGCAGCCGACCAAGGATCAGGCAAGTCCGGAACACAGTGGAGTCTTTTGGGGATACATACTGCCACCATTTACTATAAACCTTACAGGGGAGGGCAATGAGGATGCCCTTTTATCCATACATTTATAAAGCTTAGTATGAGAACAAGAAGCAGCCTACTTGGCCCTGAGCCCATGTCTATGCAATGGCCTCTGATGGTTGTTTTATCTTGTCTGAGTGACAACACAGATACTTGGCCTGAGACAATGAATTCTTGATGTTGGTCTTGGATTATCAGAGCTTCAGGTCTTGGCTTGTATGGAAGAAAATTCTGTCCTTTCTGGGAGCACTCACATGGGCCTGTAATGTACTGGCTTGGTAAATAGATGACATGCTTGCCAGGACCCAGTTTTATAAACAAGAAAAGTATGTGTCTCCAGGTCAGGTCTTTAGGAACACTCTGCTCCACTCATTTGTCTTGTTTTCTCAATAGTAGAGGCGGGTGCTATAGTCCCATTTTATAAATCAATAAGCCTGGAAGCAGACAACTTTCTGAGTTCCAGTCTTTTTAACCCACTGTTAACTGCATTTTCTGAGTACTTTCAGCTTCCCGTGCCAGCTTGCCAACAGAGACAGTGAGGGGTAAGAAGGGTAAGTGCATGCTGGACTGGATGCCAAACTGACTCTCAGTCCTTAGGTTCCTGCAGAATACCTGGGTCCTACATGTTCTGGCTCTCACCCTTCTGAGCCCCACAGTTCTATTTACAGAGCAGGCAGGAACAGGGCTAGCAGAGGACACCCAGACTCGTGCACACCCAATTGTTCTTTGATTCCAATATACAAATCACACCCTTTTTGTTTGGTTCTAGGGAAATGCAGCCTAACAAAGTGTGTCCTTCCTCTTCCCTCTGGATATGTCAGATTGTATCATCTGATGCTCACTGTCTTGCCTCGATGGTTAAGCATGTAATGGGCCATTGTGTAGAGTTGGCATGTGGGGTTCAGATGGCAGGAAGGGTTCCACAAACTCCTCCATCCCTCAGCTCCCTGGCTGAAAGAGGAATTCTGGCTGTGCAGTGTGCTTGCTAGAGCCATGTCTTCACAGCAGCTACTCTGAAGAAAAATCAAAGGACAAAATCCTTCCCCCCCCCCCCCAGATCATATGTCATGTTCTGGTTTTAAAAAGAATAGAAAGGCAGGCGACACTAAATCATTCACAGAATCACATATGCTCTTTCGGTCAACAATTGTGCATTCCATTCAGAGGAAACTGCCCTAGACTTCAGGGCCACAAAGGAAGAAACAAATTCCTGAATAAACACCTTCAAGGGCCCTGGATTGCCTAGAGGAAGCCAGTGCCAGGTTAGCGGAAACCCTTCTAGTCTAGTCCCTGAGCTCTGTCCCTCACATATCCTTCTGGAGAAGGCTGTCCCCTAGAGCCCAAGTGCTGTGCTTCCTCCTCCCGGAGTCTTCTTTGGACCTTCCCTGCTGAATGGCTTCAGGTCCACAGCACTTTGACCACCACATGCCTGTCTGAAAGCACTTGCCATATTGCTTCAAAGCTGTTTACAACATGATTGCCCACTCTAGACTCTGACCTCCTTGATGGCAAGAACTTTATTATATTTGGGTTTTTTTTTCTCTAGTGATGGGGATCGAACTCAGGGCCTTGTGTTTTACCAGGTGAGCACACTTGATTATATTTTAAAAGGATTTTCATTATAGAGAAGAAGAGGGAATTGGCAAACCTTATAAATCTAACACGTAGGTTAATAAATCTTCATAAAACAAGAAACCATGCCCACTGGGAAACACAACTTGGTCATTCACCTGCAAAATCCCTTGCCCATATTTCATCCTCATCCAAGTGTCCCTCTCCTCCCACAGGGACCCGGCATCCTGATTTTTATATGAACCATGTCCTGGAGCTTGCACTATAGTTTTTATTGCCCATAAGTACATTCCTGCACACTACAGTTGCTCTTGCCCACTATGAAAAGGGTGTATGTCTTCTGATTCCTGGGCTCCTCCCCAACATTTTCAGGTTTTTTCCAGCCTACCTGCTGATGTTCTAGTTGACCTCAGGCATTTCCCACAGTCTGCATTTTGCTGACTGGAGCTCATGTGAAAGTCAAACTTTCTTCTGCCCTGGGCACTTCCTGCATATTTCCAGGTGGATCAGATACAAACTCTATTCCTATCGATTGTCGCCCTTGGTGTGGTTCCAGCAGTCACTGACTGACTGACAACTAATGAAATTCCATCTCTAGAATAGTTTTAATAGGTAGACTATTTTAAAGAGGCACTCATTCATTTGGTGGATTTGGTGGAGCACTTGCTATGGAAGACATGCCTGAGTCACTCCATGTGTCCGTCAGCGTTTAACATAAGGATTCATTTCCTCAGTATTTCTAAAAGTGACCATTATTTTTGGTTAAATATCATTGTGAAGTGGTAAGTTTAAATTTATTTGATTATAGTTATTATTGTTGATGCTCAAATATATCCATCTTAGCTTAGTGAGAATCTTTTAAGACACCTCCTTATAACATGAGGGCCTGCTTATTGGGGTTTCTGTCCTGCCCAGGTCCCACAGCCGGTAAGCCCCAAAGAAAATCACACAGAGGTCTCCATAAGTTATAAACTGATTGGCCCATTAGCTCAGGCTTCTTATTAGCTCTTATAACTTATATTAACCCATTATTCTTATCTATGTTAGCCACATGGCTCAGTACCTTTCTCAGCGGGGCAGGTCACATCCTGCTTCTTTGATGTCTGGACAGGACTGTGGAGGAATGGGCTTCCTCCTTCCCAGAATACTCCTGTTCACCTTGCCCCACCTCTACTTTCTTTCTGGTTGTCCCGCCTATACTTCCTGCCTGGCTACTGGCCAATCAGCGTTTATTTAAAACATAATTGACAGAATACAGAATTGTCTCGCACCACCTCCTGAGTCTTAGTGACAGGATTCCGGTATCGTTTTTCTTTTTTTGAGACAAGTTCTCACTATGTATCCCTGACTGTCATTCATAGTGATCTGAATTGACCTCAAATTCACAGAGATATGTCTGCCTCTATTTCCAATTTCATTATCTTTGACATCATTCTTATCATCTATGTGACTATTGTTTTCAGATTTATCTTATACATATCTTGGCTCATACCTTAGATCAAAGATTTCTCTGAAATTTCCTATTTTCTTTTAGTTAAAAGGCGGTATTTCAAAACCAGACTCTTGATACTTCAGGATTGCTACATACAGTGGAATAGAAGTAAATGACATTGAGCCTTCTATTTAAGTAAAATAAATAAATAGTTAACATACATATATGATACATACATACATATACCTAAATACATACATACATAAATATATGGAGGCTGGTTTGGAGCTCTTCACCATATATATCCATGGGGCAAGTACTTTCCTCATAGCTAATTTTAGGATACTAATTTGACATGGTTGAGTGTGGAGCTGGGGAAGTTTGTGTGTAGTCTGCTTTTATCAGCTACCCTTATGTATTTCAGGTTCAATATCTCCTGTCTTCCTATGGATACTTCCACCTGAAGTTCAAGTTTCTAATTATTCAGGACATGAAGAAAATAATTAGAATTTTCCATAATTATTCATTTGTTATCTCCCATACTGCACACAGAGCAGACACAGAATATTTCTGTTGCTACCATAATAATTACCAAAAATGTTAATTTTTGCATATTCTATTTTTTGCATTAACACCTCTTTTGTATTTTAGTTTCCCATTTACAAAACACTATAGTAATGGTAGATAGCATCCCCTTATTTATATTGCCTGAATGTGTGGCTATTAATATTTTCCTAGTCCTAGCTGCTCAAGTACTGTGTATCAAATGCTCCCCATCAAATCTTCTGTCAATGTCTCACAAGTCATTTAGATTGAAACTTGTTATTCAATAGATTTCTCAGGAAAGGCTCATGGGATCAATATTCTCTAAGCTCTTGTATATTGATAATATCAGTGCCCATTATATTTTGAAAGTCCATTTTTCTGGAAATAAAATCATTTGACTTACTTTCTTTGAGTATTTTAAATATATCACTCTTTCTTTTGACACAAGGAGTTGCTCCTGAAAGCATAATGAAAATGTAAATCATGCGCTTTTCTCCTCGATGCTCAAAGGGCTTTTTCCTTAGAATTTATTAATATTACTAACATTTGTCTGATGCTGTCTGTTCCAGGCTGATGGTGGTAGGCATGAGGCATGCTCTACAAACAGTTCCAAACCTGTTATTTCAGGACCAGTCTCTTGACGTAGAATTTGCTGTTTCCTTGCTCTTGTGGTTTGAGTATGAAGTGCTGACCCCAAACTCACGCTGGATGGCTGGATTGTGATGGTACTATCCTCACGAATGGATTAACAACCCATGGATGACGGAAAAGAGTAGCAGAGGATGGGGTCTGGCTGAGGAAGTAGGTCAGCAAGATGTTGAGGGTGTTTTGGGTCTAACATTCTACTCTTTTTCTTTCTATTTCCTGGCTACCACATGTAAACAGCCCGCTCTGATGCCTGGGCTCCCTGTCGTGATGTTTACCTTTGGCTAAAGCAGGGCAGCCAGCTACGCACAGGCTGAAACCTTTGTAACCAGGAGCCAGAAAACCCTTTCCTCCTGTAGTCTGTTTGCCTCGGCTGTTTTGCCACAGCAGAAAAAGGCATGCATGTGTTTCGCCATCCTTGTCTAGGGCCCTGGTTTCCTGGATGTTCAGCTTTCTGTGCTCGCCTTTGATATCTGTCGCTTCCTCTCAAATTCATTTTATAGTCTTCTTTCTTTTTCATTTAAATTTTTATCCTTTTCATCAGCTGTTATTTTTTTCTGAAGGTATTATTTATTCATTTTGCTTATTTGGTTTATATTCTATGTAATTTAGCCATGATTTTTAAAATGACTTTTTCTTTTAAATTATTTTTGGAGTTTAAGCTTTTATGATTCTGATTAATGTTCTTTTGTGTCTTATATCATTTGCACATTGCTTTCTAACTTAGCTAATGAGTGATGGTATAGTTCTGATTTACTTTATAGCTGTATTTTTGGGCATACATTCCTTGTGTATGTTATTTCTGTTTTATTTTTTCTTGTAAGAGCTCTAGGACCTGGCTGCCATTTTTTTTTGTGTTCATTTTTATGTTAAATTATGGTTGTTTTGAGCTTATGGAAAGACTTGGATTTCAGGAAACCATTTCCAATTACAGAGTCCCTCTTCTGTTTTATTTAAAATGGCATTAAATATGGTAGCTTGTATTCTGAGCTTTCCCGCCTGTTTACTCCCCCCCGCCACCCCGCTAACCTGGACCTCACATATATTTTGATTCCAGTCAGTGCAGCTTCTCCCCCTGCCCTGGTGGATCTATCCTGAGAGCTTACAGTCTTCTTGTCTGCTCTAGTCCCTTCAGCCCCCCCTTACAGAGACCTCTACATTTCTCCTGAGAGAGTGTGGCGCTCTCCACGCCCTGAATATCTTTCATGTTTGTGTTAATGTTTCAAAGGCATCCCAACTTCCCAGGGATGCTGTCTGCTCTTAGGGGCTTCTGCTCCCAGCTTCCCCCAGACACCACTACTCAGTTGCTTTCTCTTTCCTTCTGTCCAGATGCTTGTGTTTGTACACACTTGTCATCCAGGTCTTGTGAGACAGCTTAACCCTAGTTTGGCTGGAAATGTGTCCCTGGTTTTGTTATCTAACTGTTCCACCCATTTTTATATAGGCATTTGTAGAGATTCAAAGACTGTAGTGTTGACACCACGGCCACCCTCCAGAGTCCTCCAGAGTGCTCAAGCTGCCTGAGACCTGCCCCTGATCAAACAGTGTCCCTCAGAATTACCAAAATGAACATCCAGGGTCACAGCCTGGTGAGCTGGGAAGTCAGCTGAAGCCTGGAGCCATGGTTCTCCACCTTCCCCGGCAGAGGATTTATCTCTGAAAATGTGCCAGCATGTTCATCGTGTGTATGCAATTTCATAGGACATTACAGAGTTCCCAGCTGCCTTGAAACCCGGCCCCATTCTCCCAGAGACTTGAGATAGGAAACCCAGGAATGATTAAGACCAAGGGCAGATTAAGGACTGATAAAGCAGAAGGCTGACAATCCTGTTTGTCCCCGGGGTTGGTTTTAGCAGTAGCTATAGGATCTCCTTATCACAGGCTAAGATAAATCTGTTTGGCTCCTGGACTCCAGACAATCCCGGGACAGAGAAAGGGCATCAATGTTTGTTGGAAAGCTTAAAGGAAAGATGAGCTTTCTCAGATACCAAAGCACCAGCGTAAGTAGGGCAAATGGACTCAAGATAAACCAGCAGATGTACCGGGATCAGGAGGAAACCCTAGAATTCATCTAATCTACATCTTTGGATCTTTAGAAGAAAGTCTAAACCCAGTCTCTACTAGCTGGTCACCTGACTGCATCAGAAGCTCCTGCTGTGTTTGTTAAAATGACGTCTTCTGGGCCCTTGAAGTTGACCCTCTCATGTCGGTGGACTGAGACCTGTGATACTGGACCCTCTTCCAGTATGATCTCAGCTCTTCTTAGCTCATTAGACCTGCAAACCAATCTATTTACAAATGAGGTTGCATTTTGAGCTCCTGAGGTGAGGGCTTCCACATGTCTTTCTTGGCAAGGGAGGGGGTGTCGGGAGGTGCAATTCAATCTATAATACCTAACTACTCTGGGGTCATCCAAGTCTGTTATTTATTTACTTACATTACATTTTTTTGGAAGTAAAAGGACAGACTAGGCTTGAATCACAACTTTGCTACTGATTATCCATGAATGGCTGAATTTTTGACATCTTTGAACTTTATAAAATGGAGATAACTTACCATAGACCTCATAAAGGAGAGGACTAGAAGAGATAAAAATAGATATAATTTCTAGCACCATTCTGGGCCCATAAACAGCACTTACTCAATAGATAGTAGCTATTATTTTTATTTTTCACTGTTTCCTTTGAGAAGTTATGAGTATTAGACATTAAATATTTCAAGGATGGAGAGATGGTTCAGCAGTTAAGAGCACTGGCTGCTCTTCTAAAGGACCTGGGTTTGATACCCTTAGTAACTCACACAGTAGCTAACAACCCTGTATAATTCTAGTTCCAGGGGCTCCAACACCCTCCTCTGGACTCCTCAGACATTGCACACACATGGCGCACATACATTCACACAGACAAAATGCCTATACACACCAAATAAAAATAAGTAAATCTTTAAAAAATAAATACATTTCAAACATCTGAAGTCAAGTTACTCCTGTGACGTCAACCACATGCCTGCAGAATTCACTATACTTCTTTGGCTGGCTGCTGGATCTCTTAGAAAGATATTTCAGAGTTTTCCCAAGTCCCCAAGAAGACACTGCTCATTGTATGGCAATGACACAGCTTCATAGCATGATATTTCAGTAAAGCAGCACTTAGAGGATCAGGGCCCTCCTCACCTAGGAGTGGCTATGTCTTTATAAAAATCTGCTTAGAAGTGGGGCTTTTACATTGAGCAGCAGGGTTTTAATGACACTTCAGCCTTCTCTCGCTGTTGTTTGTTCACAGTTCCTAGCTGTCCTTGAGGCCACCTTCTAAATTTCCCACATTCAATGGTCACTTTTTGTTCTTGGCCATTTAGCAAACTGCTTAGTAAGATATTTGTGCTGACTCTTTGCATAAGACAAAGCTAACACACACACACACACACACGAGACTGGCAATGCAATGTTGACTATAGCTCATTGAGTTGATATAGATATACTGAGTTATTTTTGAGCTGTGGAATGAAAGTTGTCCAAGAGGAATGAGGAACTCTTTCTTGGAAAGGAAGAGCTCTACGTTCCTCGTCACGTGCTGTAATCTCTTGCAAACTTTACTCTTGTGCTGTCTGCAAGTTGGTCAAAGAGCTCGAGGGATGCAGCTTTTGTGAGTCACCATCACTCATGCAGAAATGGGAATTTTAATGGTGCAGATGCCCAGGGTTCATTCATGCTGGAAGTAACCTCCCACAACTTGTTGGCCCACCAAGGTGGACGTGGGTGGATTATTTGTTATTCCTTAGTGTCCTTCCTGGACAGAGCAGACGCCTATTCATGTCTTCCCAGGACAAGCCAACAGCATTCCTCCCGCTCTCATCTGCTAGTCTGCCCACTGCCAGCTCCCTTCTCTTTCTGGTACTTGAAACAGCTGCATCTGCATCCTTGAGGTAAGTTGGATATATGACCAATGCTGACCCATGTGTCATGGTTATAAGTACCAAAGTTTTCTTTTCTTTTATTTATTTACTTAAGACAGGGTACAGCTCTGGTTGTCCTGAAACTGAACCAGGCTGGCCTTGAAATCACAGAGATCCTCCTGTCTCTGCCTCCTGAGTGCTTAGATTAAAGGTGTGTGCCACCACTGCCTGGCACAAGGATTACTTCTATACGGACACAGGGGCATCTGTCTATCTGATTCTTTGCTACAGAGGCCAAGGGTGAGAAGGCGTAGCCACTATCAGTGTTCGGATTACCCTGAGTTAATACATGGTAAGGAGTTGTGCCCAGAGACTTCATCCACCTCTTCTTCGCCTTTAAGCGAGAGAGAAACAAAACTGTTAGGTGAGCAACTGAGATTTCAGGAACATTTGCTACAGCACAGCCTGTCCATCTCAATATGACTACTATGCTTTTACTATGCCTTGTCAGAGATGCTTGGGCTCTCAGAGGCATTCACGGTTGGATAGGGATATTTATACACCTATAATGAGATATCTTAGAGATGGCGTTATATCTAAACACAAAATTCATTTATGTTTCATATGTACTAATTCACTCTACTGGTGATTTTATTATTTTTGTGTTTTGACCCACCCATCTCACGAGGCTAGGTGTTGAAAGGAATATTCTACTGGTGGCTTCATGTTCTTGATGAAAGAGTTTCAGATTTGAATTTTGGATTTTTAGATTTGGATTTTCAGATTCAGGATTCAAAATCTATATTGTATTCTTTATTTTATTTTTAAAGTGCTAATTCTGAGCTGTTGAAATGATCCCATAACCCATGATGGATAGTCACATAAAGTCTGCAAACCATTTTATGGGCATATCTGGCCTTTCTGTTGCCCCAGAGTGAAGAACAGTGCTCCAAGGAGGAGAGTGAAGAACAGTGCTCCCGGGAGGAGGAAGAACACACCCCAGTGCTTTTTTTCCTCAGTCCCTACCAGAATGTCCGGGACTAAGTTCCCTTAGTCAGTGGACTCACTCTTTCTGTGGGATTCTACCGCTCAAATGTGCAAGGATCCAGATTCAGGCTGGATCTTTGTCTCGTGAACTCCATGCTGTAAGCACAGGCCTGTGTGCACTGAGGATTCAGATTCCAGTGCATCCTGCTGACCACTAAACTGTCTTGCAAAGACATGACTGCTGTGCTGAACTGTCAAAGATGGGGTTGGAGGTCTCCATCATGACTGTGCCCGTAAGACTACACCTGCAGGGTGATTCTCTGCATTTCCTTCTAATCTCATTGGCCACGCTCTTTCACAAGCTTTCCTGAAATGAAGTTCGATCCTTTCTAACGTGCTTCTGTCTCTCTGGGTCTTCACATACGCTGTTCACTCCAGCTGGACACCGTGGCATGTGGGAGTCCTTGACCCGTTCAGTCACATGCAGATCGTGTGTCTCTGAACAAAGACCCTTTGATGTTTTCTTTCCTACTCTCTCAGGACCCCTTCCTCCCTGTCTTACAAAGATTCCTCATTAAAGTCCAGTGCTCTCTCTCCCGCTATGCCTTGCTTGAACTAGAGATGTTTTCCTTTCAGCTTTTCATCTTGGGGGCGGGGTCACATGAAATCTCATCCAAATAGAAGTGTTCTGTGAAGGATAGAAACCTCAGCGCCTATGCCGAGGTTAAAAATGCCATGTACTTCAAAAGACAAGACTGATTTATGAAGGTGGACGTGTGAGGCTGTCCTGCAGAACCCATGTTGCCTCATCTCCATCATATACTTATCATAGATATTAACTTTGCACATAGACTCTTAGGTCTCTCTTTAAAACCTGCAGGAGAGGGTGGTGCTTGCCTGCCCAGTGCCTAGTCTCCCTTCCTTACAATAAAAGCCCTAACTTTTCCAAGTAGTCTACTTCTTCAACAGATTAGGTAGCCAACAAAATGAAAGGAATTGGTAGATAGGGTTTCTAACTATTTAAATAAAGCATTAATCGTATCCCCTTTCCCTTCTTGTCCAGAATTTGAATGCATCTTCTGGGACTCAGGAGCTATTTTGAGGTCAAGAGTAAACTTAGGATAGACAGAAAGCACACATTGAGACTGGCATAAAGAAAAAATAATGGGATTGTAATAGTACCAATGACATCACTGATCTCCATTCCCTGCCTCAGTTTATCTATAGCCAGACCTCTAACTGGGCCTGCTTTCTCTGCCTGCTGTCTTCCCCCACACACTCCCACCACCAGGGTTGAGTCACTTTGCCCTGCCTACTGCTCTGATGGACTGGAATCTCGGAGTCTATGAGCCAAAAGCAAACTCTCCTGGTTTGGCCTCTGTCAGGTGTTTTGCTAAGGTAAGGACAAAAGTAACTAATACATGAAGCCAAAAGTAACCCTGCCCTGAGCAGGTCACCTCAGGCAATGCTTCTTTGTTGCCATCTCTGTGTCTACTAGAGGACTTCCTCACCAGGGCTCTGCAAGCCAGCTTCCACCCAGGCCGTTCTGGTTCCATGTGTTACACCAAAATTATTTGAGCACATTTTTTCCTCCTGTGAGGCTGCGTGCATCTTGTTGGAGGGACACTGTCGCTCACTCCTCTTCATGCCCACAAGTGCTTGGTGCCCAGTGACCAGAAACGAATCCTTTCAAGTGACGTTTGATGGATCAGATTGAGACTGGAGAACGATTTGGGGTTGGCATGCAAATTCCCTTCGGATTTTATTTTGGATTTCGCTGGTAAGTAATAAAGTCTTGGGGGTATGGCACTGATGAGGTCCTTTGGACCCGCTATTAGAAGGAAAGGAAAAAAAGTGCAGCTGCAGATTTCAGCTATGAATTCCCCAGGGCAGTTCTTATTTGCCGTCACATTTTCCTGCCATAAAACTGTGTCCCTGGAAAGCCCTGAAGCAGCCTCACCAGGAAGAATGCCTCGCCTGACTGTTCTAGCCTCCTCAAGAGGCGAGGCCTTTCCCCTGGGACAGGGGATCAGAGATAACTGGCTCCTCAGGCACCACTGCCCGGCTCCTCTGCAAACCCCAGCTCTGTCTCCTTGACTCTCCCAAGGTACTCTGGGAGGGTCCTTCATGCTTGAGTTGCAAGATTAAATGAATGTATGTTTGGATAAGATGCTTTTAGGCTCCAGATCAAAGTTTTCATCACTGGGGGGTGGGGTCTAGACCCCTTTCAGCACAAATACAAAGCCAGCTTTTCCCATCTTGGCAGATTATGGCTGCCAAGAGGGCATAGCCTGTGTCTGCTGTACCAACAAATTTTCCGGGGAACAGAGGCCATGGCTACCAGAGAACCAATGTGATGAGAAAACGGAAAATGCACATTTTATTAAAACCACTCCAAGTGTTATTTGGCATGAGCAAAATTGATCCTTTGGCTAAATAAAACCACTGGAGAGCAAATTAAACTGTGACTCATAATATGATTAGTCTGTCCTTGTAAAAATAATAAAAATTGTTTTGGTAGGTTTGCTGTGGGTGTTTGTGCGCTCACTTTAATAAACAGTTCAAGAGCCCTTCCTGGGAAGGTACAGATATGGGCTTAAGCCAAAGCAGAGGCAGGGACCGCTCTGCTTGTCATGTCGCAGAAGAGATGGAGAAAGCACCTAGCCCACAGGCAGCCTTCCTCTCTCAAATCATTTCCATTCACCTCGATTATTTACCATTCCTTTGCAATTGTGAGCAGACTCACAGAGCTGAGTGGAACTGGAAGTCTATTCAATTTTTAAAGAGCCACAAAGTGGCAGCTGGAGTCCCAAGTGATAATTCTTTTTTCCTTGTTAATATCCAGCTGCTGCTAGGAGACCTGGGAGAGAAGAGTCACTTAATGCCAGCTCTAGAAATTTCAGTGGGATTTAGCTCTTGTCCCAACTTTGAAGCCTGTTTTGGAAATCACCTCAAAAATTGGGAAGTTGAGTGGACTGTGACCTTGAGGTGTGATGCCTCTCTAATGTTTCAGAAGGACGGCGAACTGCCCCTCACACGTGTCTGTGTGGTAAGGAAGCAGTGGTAAGGAAGAAAGTGTTACTAGTTTTCCAGGGATGTGGTTATGCTGTGGATAGCTGAAGCTCACTCAATCTGAGCTTTTGCCAGCCGGAATTTGATAAAGAAAACTGGATTTTAAAACACTTCCACCATGACCCCACAGGACTTTGGTACCCAGGCACTCTTGTAACATTTAAGTATGTCTCCAGAAAACCTACATCCTACTGGCAGACATCATCAGTGATGGAAGGGTCTCTGCCATTATCCAAGGGTCATCTACCAAAGCCCAAGACTTTCTATTAGCAATATGCATGAGACAGACAGCTGGTCGCTCTGGATCTACACAATATTTCTAACTCCTTCCAATCGCTTATGGAGCCACCACTTCTGGGTCTGCCCTATTTGCACAGGGAAGGCGCACATAATGCTGACAGCTGTGGTCCTGTCCAGGCTATGGATGTAGACCTGCTTTGTCCTTTCCCCAATTCTATGAATATCACTGAGTTTCTGATCTAAGAATCAAAAGCAGCCAACTCCTGGTTCTCTGGCCTTTCAGTTCAGATTGAAACATTCTTGATGCCTACCATCTAGTAGACATGAAGTACACTGGAGGCTCCATGCCAGATTTTCCTATGAAAAATTCTCCTTAATCTGTTTATCATTATCCTCATCTTAAGGTTAAGGATATCAGAGCACTGGGGGACCAAGGGGCCACCACGGCCATGTCGTCAGGATATGGGAATACCGGGTAGAACTCCCCAGTGTTGTACTGATGTACCCCCCCACCCCCGCGCGCTTGTGTCTGGAGCATGAAGCAGCACAACTGCTTCCTTAGCTCAGGCTATCAACCTAGTAGGTGGAAGGAACCTGAGAACTCTGTGGTGGGAGAACCAACCACAGATTGTTAGGCAAAGATTTTTTTTTCCCCACTGAAAAATTTACCGGAAACTTCCATTTGCAAAGATGGAAGTTTTGATACTTTTGTCACATTGTGTCCAGGTCCCCGGAGGACAAAGCAGAAAAAGAAAGGACTGTGGAAGAGGAAATTCTCCCTCCTCCCTCGTTCCAAGGTTTTATCCAGGAGTTGTGCTTTGAGAATTTGGGAAATTAAACAGCTGAGGAGTTGCTTATAATCCTGCTCCCAAGAGAGGTTGGAATCTCAGGGCTTGTAACACACACACAAACAACCGAAGGGTCCTTTTTTTCTTTTAACCGGATAGAGGGAGGTCAAGGGCATCTCAAAGTTGATGACTTTAAAAGCTGGAAATTCCATATTCTATCTGCCATCTGCTGACTGAATGGTAGTTGTTTTCATTTTCTCCTAATTGAATTTTTTCTGTTGCTGAGCTTAAGAGTGCTTGCCAAGAAGGGCATGTGCATTCCCGGCAGGTAAGCGTGGTGGGCAGGGGCGAGGCACTCTCCATCAGCCTTCCTGGACCTACCTGAGAGCTCTGGCAATGACTTGGCCACGAACACAGACCTGATACAGACGGGGCCTATGACCTTTTAGAGCATTTGGAAGAGAACACGCAAGCAGACCGGCCATCCTTCTGTTGGCTTCCTTAGGACTCTGAACCCTGGTGCCATTCAGAATCATTGGAATAATCTGACATTCTGAAAGGAGTCTGGTGTAATTTTTAGTACAGGCAACAGCCAGGCTCTTAGCAAGTCACTGGTGTTTCCTGCCTGGTGATGTCCCTTCTAGCTCTAATCTTTAGTTCAGCTGGGGCTTTACAAAGTGTTCTTGCTCAGGCTAAAGGAGCTACTGTTCTATGTCATGGAGTGAAGGTCTGTCTTTCCCACTGATCTTATTTTTCTGGTCAGGGATGCAGTTCTGGAGTAATACACATCTGGAGTAATACACATCTGGAGTAATACACATCTGGAGTAATACACATCTGGAAAGCAACCAGAGTGGACAGATCTCAGAGACTCCAAATGACCATCTGAAAGGTGTCTTCCAGAGTTTTCCGAGACTCAAATAGTGCAGATCAACTCTGAACTCTCTAGGAGAATATTTCTGAATTCCCCAGAGACCGTGAAACAGATGCTAATGTGACTCACCTCTGAGACATTAGAGTCTACATCACTAGAAATCTTGAAGCAAAAGGTTCCCGTTCCTTGATTTCATGTGTTTATGGGCAGAATTTCCCAGGTCCTCCCAGGTCAAGCCTTGCTACTTGGGTTAGTGTGCTGGAGGACACTAGCAGGCAAGCAGGGAGGAGGGGGAAATGCCCACTGGTGCCCTTCTGGATGGACTGTGAGCACTGAGTGAGAAGAGATGGCAAGGCTGGTAACATTTCCAATTTTGTGTTCAATCTTTGGCTTGGTCAGTTCACAGCTGGGAGGGGGTTTCGCTTTGTGGACATAGACGTGTGCTAGTAAAGCATGCTGGGATTTATCCGGTGAGTCAAATAATAGCCTGCCACAGGTGAGCAGGAAAGGCGCTATGATCTAAGGGGGAAACATTCCGTTTGTCTTCCCTTGTGCTCTGGATGCTTCTCTTTCATGCTTGCTTGCTGGCTGCTCCCGTGGTTCAGAAGGCCCTAGAGTTGAAAGAAGAAGGTGGGGTAGACCACCCACAGCTTCCAGGCAGCTCCAGGAATGCTCTCCTTGCTCACACAATGAAGGAGCTGACTGCATAGCTGCTGCCTCAGGGTCTGGAAGAATTCCCAGTGCTGCTGCTTGTGGAGGCCAGTGCAATCATTTTCTCACCCCCCCCCCCAGCATCCCATTCTTTGGCACTAACAGAATAATGGTGAGATGCTTCTTAGAGTCATCAGCCTGCACACTTTGCCCTTCAATTAGGAATGACCTAGGTGGAGAGGATCATCCACAGAAAGTGGACTCCAGAGGGCATTTGGAAGACTTAAAACATTTCCCAGAGATAAATGACTTGATTTGTTTTAAACAGACCCTAAGTTACACCAATTGCTTACTCTAAGTAACTTCATGACAAGGATGGTGTTCTCTGGTAAGTGCTGGTCCTTATCAAAAAGGCTTTTTCTGGAAAAGGACTCGGGCTTTTGATTGATTTGTTTTTATTCAGAAAAAGTGGAGTGGAGTTAATTTTATATGTTGAGAGCTGGTCAGTGCTCCTGCTGCTGACAGCACTACAATGGATAAAAACGGAACATTTCCTTCTAAACGGAATTGGAGTGAACTGAGAACTAAAGAGCGTATGGGAAATAGCTTTCAAGTGATTATTTCTGTTTGCTTAAATGCTTGATTATGAGGATTGTTATTCCAGCTATACACAGAGAGAGCATGGAGAAGACGCTAAGCCTGGGCTCCCATTATAACAACAATGAAAAAAAATCAAAGGACACATCACACTTTTTTAAGATTAAATGCCTGGAGGTTTCTGAAGATTGCCAAGTGATAAACCAACATAGGACTCAGGGTTTTTTCTAGGCCCTCTTTAAAAGGCTCACTCTGGGTTACTACACTGCATCATGAAGGGATGTGTGGATTTTCTTGTTTCGTCTGCAGAGCTCAGGCCTCTGCTCTACAGTGTTAGACCGCTCAGGGTGAATAATACATCTTGAGATGCCCTAGGCTTCTAGAAATTGGGCTCCAGCTGCCACTGCCCCAGCTGCTTTTAGAGAAGGTGACTTTACAATTGCTATAGAGAAGATGCCTCCCACTGCAGTGCGGTTTACTGAGTGGAGCCCCATGGATGGGGTCAGCTCAGAAAACCATTTTTTTCCTCTTTAATAAGGATAAAGTAGGGCCACCAAAGTGTTTGTGAATTCTAGTGCTTTTTTTTTTTTTAGATTAAGATCAATGTGAAAAATGCCTTAAAGCTCAGAGTCAAAAATGGCTGGAGAGCCAACTACAGGGTTTCAAATGACCTTGACAAACCCAAAAATAATCATGTTAAACAAAAGCTCTGCGCTTCTCTGGTCTAGAGCAACAAAAATCCCACTGTCCCAGCTCCCTTCCTATGTTCACAGGGACCCAGGGATGTCTGGACAGCAGTTGACAAGGGAGATGGCACAGCTGATGAACGGCTTTCCGATCATGCATCAACTGACTTTAAACCCGAGGCCGTTTGATAACTGGTTGTCCCCACCCGAGACCGTTTGATAATGGGTCGTCCCCCAGCTGGACTGTCAGACTAGACTCCAAGGCTCTGTGTTCATGGTGGATGGGAGGGATGCTTGCAGGGTCCTTGTTCATATTGGCTCCCGTCCCACAAAGGAGGAAACTACATAGAGGATCTTGGCATTGGAGGTTCAATTCACTACCTCCTAGACAACAGCAGCAGTGATCCATGGTACCAGTAACAGGGCTGCCCTGGTACACTTTGACTTGGCTTTTTGTTTCATTCAGTTTCAAGAATGCTTCTGAATCTTTTTGTTCTTTTCTCTTCCCCCAAATGTCCCGTTGTCTTTACCCATTCAGCACTGAAGCTTTGGAAAAAAGTCAAGGACTCTGAGAGATACAATAAGACATTTTACACTTATTCTGACCAAAACTGAATGTACCGTCTCTCCTTTCCCTGAACCCATTTTTCTCTCTGTGCTCCACGTCTTATCAAACCAGCCTCCTCCTCTTCCATGACCCAACAGAGGCAAGTCTTCCCTTTTCTCTACTACGTCAAATCAACCGTCAGGTTTTGTCTGGCCAGCCTTCCTAAGGCATTCCTATCATCCTTGCGTGTCTGTCAGTCCATCTGTCCACTCATTCATTCCTCTTTAGCCCATAACTGATTCCTCCACCTGGGTTGTTGGCACCCTCAGAGTTGTAATGATGCCATTACAGGTCTATAGGCTGGGCTGATAAGCCCAGATCTTTGCTCTACTTCTACTCAAAGCCAGAGATAGTCTTTTATAAAGCTGATGAGATCACAGGGCTTCCCTGATAAGAAAACAAAACAAATCAAAACCAAACAAAACCAAACACTGATGGCTCCACTGGCCCTTAGAAAGAGTCTAACACAGCTGGCCTCTGAGACCAATAACCTCCCATGAAGCTGTATGTTCTGAGCCTGGTTTACGGCCTCCTTTGGACTCTACCGCTGTCCATGGTCACCACCTCCTCGGTTATTCAGAACATAACTCAAATGTCAGGCTCTAACATTGCAGGCCACAGAAGTCTAAAGGAAGGAGGGACAGGAGAAGCATCTCAGAGATCTGACACAGCGGATGGTGATATCTGGTTCCGAAAGTAGCTGACTTTCATATGTGCTCAGTGCAGATTTGTAAGGAAGTGTCTAAGGGATAAACACGACAGCAGGAAGCAGCAGTTTGGCCATGTGGTCCCAGATTCCGAAGTCCAGCGGGAGCTCTGCCTCTGCACACTGTCAGTGCGCTCGGATGCCCCATGGAGCTAAATCTTGACTGTTCTCCCTCTGACAAAGCCCTCAGTCATCCCACATGGCACAGAAATGGATGTACCAGATGGCCTTGCTAATGCCACCAACACTCTGAATATCAGGGAGTGTCTTGTGAGATGAGGCAGAGGGGCAGATCCCAAAGTGTATTTCAGGAGGACAAGCAACTCGGATAACTAATGGCACAGCATAAATGAGCTCAGGATCCCACACAAGCCATGTAGGATCAGACTATTTCTAAGCAAAGATTTCAGATTCCAAGATCCCTGGCACCTCCCCCTTTGCCTTATCCATCACCCAGCTTTTGCATTCTACAGAACCTTTTGAGAACCAGCACAGGGCTGTGGTACCAGCAACCGCGGGTAGTCGAAAGTCTGACATCTGTCTAATGCAGGGCTGTGCTTTATGCATCTTTTTAGTGCCTTGCCCAGGACCTGGCCCACAGTCAAGGCTCAAAAGATTCTTGCTTCACATAGGCTGGAAGTCTGCATTTGGCCGAAAATAGAGAGCGTGAGGTTGGAGAGGTGATGGCATGTAAGGCCATCTCTGCAGGTAGAGCAGGACAAGGAAGGACTCTGGCTTGCCTGAGAGCGGCCCAGGAACAGTAAAGTCACCAGGGTTGACCTTCCCTGTGAGCACTGCCCTGTCTCCGTCCTCACCGTCACAGTGTCTACTCCCATAGACTTTCAGCTGTCGGCTTCTGACACCCAAGTGCCACACTGATGAGACTTTGCTGTAGTCAGGGACAGTTGCCTCGGATGCTTCCTATAGGTTAAAACCTTTCTGACCTTCAAGGAAAACTACTGAGTGGCAGAGGGCCAGGTGGTAGGGCTTGTTCTGAGCAGGGCCCACTCCACACTTTATTGTTCTATCCTTCTGTAGGGATGGCCTTGGCTATGGCAGGTAAAATTGAAGCCAGTGCTCACTGAGCAAAAGGCGAGGCCTGAGGGGTTAGAGGTGCCAGCTGATTGTTTCTTCTGAGAGAGAAGTCTTTAAATTTTACATTACAGAATGATGGGGTTCCCCTAAGGCTTCAGTGGAAACCCCCGCCCCCCTCCTTCTTCCTCGCTATGAAGCTCAAACTGTCTTGGAATTTACTCTGAGGCCTGGAACCTTCTGGCAATTTTCCTGCCTCACCCTCCCAAAATGTTAGGATAGGGATGTGTCACCACAAGTTAGTTCCCTTTCTGATGTCTCTTCTCTAGTTTAAAGTGGGAGAGAAAAGACCCAGGAAATGGCACAGTGCAGCTCTGTCCTGAGCTACTGTGAGCTTCAGGTGAGTGCAGCTAGGGGCTTGGCCCACCTCTGCTCCAGGCAGCAAGGCCGGTGCTGAGGAGAGTCCAAACACTCTGTTTGTGTCAGAAGAAGAGCCAGTCTTCAGGCTCTTCCTGGCTGAACTACTGCCTGACTAGAGCAGACATGAGCCAGGTGTGGGACCAGCACAAGGAAGATACAGGGATGGAAGCCTTACCTTGGGCTTAGATGCTCTTGGAGGGCTGGTATTTGGCTGCCATGGGATGAAGAGCAGTAACATTCAGCCCTATGTTACTTAAAGGAGGTTTTGCCTCCAATTCAGTTCTAGTCCGATTTACTACCAAATGAATCATGAAACACATTCAGTTTGCCTGTGAACTTACGGTATTATATCCAATGTTTGAATGAGAGAAGCAGGAGTCAGAATGTTTAGGGAGTGTGCCTCAGTTTGTACATTTGAGATTTATACATCTGAGACATGAATCTAACTCAGCCTACTTTCAACAGAACCTATAGTCTGCCACTTCCTTGACCACACCAAGGTCCCCTCCTCCCCTATGTCGGATGCGTAGACCCTGTGGTTAGGGGTATCCCAAAGCTGTAAAGCCACGTGTGTGGGCTCCGTGACTGTGAAGGTCACCTCTCATCCCTTCTTCTCCATCGCTGGGCAGGGCAGTGCTCACAGGGAGGTTCAACCCTGGTGACCTTACTGTTCCTGGGCCACTCTCAGACAAGCTGCTCTACCTGCAGTGCTGGCCTTACAGATGCCATGACCTCTCCAACCTCAGCATGTCCCTTGTCTAAAATGGGCTCACACCTGATAGACACTATGAAGATAAATTTGTACCCTCTGAGGCATCTTCCAAACTGCAAGACCTTCATGGTTGTGGACGGAGCACACCTGTGCGACCTTTCATCACCCTGTGCCTTCAGGGCACTTCCTCTGGTTGAGGCTGGCCTGTTAATGTTTCCCCTGCTGGGGGACAAAAGAGAAAGAACGAAGACCCTAGAGTTGTAGCAATAGCTCCGGCTTCTCTTTGGTGGTGGTGGTGGTGGTCAGGGGGGAGGGGTAAATTAGAAGATTCAGAGATGTTCATCTTTTTCCATCCGCCTTTACAGTGGAGTCTTTAAGGACACATTTTCTATACAGTCCTCTCCTCATGTATCCGTTCACTTATATTGGTTTATAAATAAAATATACAGCTGCCTGGCTGAAATGTATCACCTGCTGCCAAGATTCCTTCTGAGGGTTAACGTTTCCTGCCAGGGGAGCTGCCCTGGTTTGCGGTGACTTTCGATGACCTACTTGTATGCAGCAGTCCGAGCCTCACTTAGCAGTGAGCTGTGCATCTGTAGAGATTCCACACCCTCACGCTATTTTAGCATTTTGTCCCTCCTCACCAGACCAATACTATGTACATGAAGGGAGCTATGCAAACACTTTATATGAACAGCTGACTGGAATAGATGCTTCTGGAAGAGGCAGGGTATGAAAGAGCAGTTTACACTATTTAGCATTCTAGCACTGCTCATTCTGGTCATAATTGACATCTCCCCTCTAACTGCCCTCAGGACCCCCTGCTTCTGCAAGGGATGACCTTCAGAAGTGGAACTCACCTGAGTCTTACTGTGCAGAGGCGAGGTGTGGGAAGGGACCTAACTGACAATTGAGATTGGTGGCTGTGAGTTCCAATATGGACCTGCCAATCACAGCAGCATATCTGAGCCTCATTTGGCCCAGAAAGAATTGGAAATTATTAAATAATTCTTGAGTAATAACCCAGGCACGGCTAATCTCCAAATCAGAAGTTGGTTTAATCACCATGATCATATCTTAAAGAAAGAGTCCTCAATTTTTTTCTCATACTTTTTGCAAAAGCCAGTGCTTTGAACATTGTAGCTATTGCAGGGGACATTCATTGTTAAATGGAGCATATAACTAGGGCCAGGTATGAAAAACTGGAGGAGAAAAATACAGACCTCTCTAGTCTTGTTTATAGGAGCAACTAGAACAGACATGGTGGGCGATGCAACACGGGTCCCTACAGCTGCTTGGAGGCATGCTCAGCCTCCTCATGGGCTTGCAAAGCTGAGAATTATTCTGTTTCTTGTAAACTAAATTACAACAAGTCAGATAAAAAAAATCAATGGACTATTATTTATGTTCCATTTAATCCAGGTGTCTTAATAATGTCTATCTGGCCAAATACAGGATTGATTTTTCGTTGCTATGGGACTCACTTAGCCTCAAATAAAACTAAGCAAAACTAAGTCCAAATTGCCCACTGTCTCCCAGATGTTGGTGTTTACAGTGGGGGAGAACACACTAAATTCATACACCAGAGACACGAGGAGGAGGAATTTGGGAGCCTTAGCTGTCTGTGCTTTTGACTAAGAGAATTCTGATTGTAGGGCAAGGCTCAACATCTTTACTCTTTTCTTTTGTAAGACTGATTCATGCAGCCCAGTCTAGCCTTGGACTTGCTCTGCAGCCAAAGATGACTTTGAACTCTTAATCTGGCATTTATGATGTGTATTTTCTGTCTATAACATGAAGGCACTGGTAGATGCTCACTGGGCCCCCTGGGTGACAGAATTAGCTCGAAGTGGCAGCTGATCACTTAGAGTTGTCTGCCTTTCTCCTTTCTCAGTCAGTCCCCACAGAAATTCAGCGTCTTCTATCCTGGGAGGCAAACGACCTGGAAGCTTCTGTCTCTTTCATTCCTCAAATCTGGAAGCCTCTTTCATTTGTACTGCCTGCCATGTCCTATAGGCATGTTGAGGGCTTTCTGGACACAGACAGCAGAGAAGCATCAAAAGCTACAAGAGACATTTGTGCTCGAGAAACTACCATGATGACAATCAAGTCTCCGATCTGAGGCTAGCCCATTAACCCCTTGGAAGCTTATGTTACTCTTGGTTCGGTGGGATGAGGTTGGTTTGGAGAAAATTAATCTCAGTGGATATTAAACAGCTAAAAAACTTTCTTTTAAAAACATATTTCCCTACCTCCAAGCTACAGAGGGTGCTTTACCTGACAATGAACAACATATAACCTCGCCTACCCACACCCACAATCACAGTAATTAGGTTTAATTACTAATGACTCACACCATTTAGCCCTACCTGCCCCCTCTTTCATTCTCTCTCCAGCCAGCTGACTTTGGGTT
Organism: Ondatra zibethicus; assembly: GCA_004026605.1. NCBI lineage: Eukaryota > Metazoa > Chordata > Mammalia > Rodentia > Cricetidae > Ondatra > Ondatra zibethicus. The sequence continues at coordinate 119,267 of PVIU01002369.1, read as the reverse complement.
GTGCTTTTAGACTGTTTCCAGCATTCCTGGAACTAAGTGATAACATGAAACTAAATGGAACAAATATGAAGAACTATGCAAAGGCTCTCGCCTTCTCCCCTGCCTCCTGCCCATGACACCCTTCCCTACTGAGAAAGAAGGGCCCATGCTTTCTGATACTAGGCAACTCTCCATTATTCTATCTCAGGGCCCTGTAGTAGTCAATAATAGGAAATGCCCAGCAGAGTTGAATGATTTCTGGAAATTGATTAACTAATTGTGGTAGGAACTCTGAAATGACAGCTGTGCTCTGAGAATGTTCTTACGTGACGGCAACAGTTCTGTTAACTGCAGCTGCGTCATCAAAGGGTCAACACTGACCTCTGTATGAGAGCAACAATCCCGGGGTGGAGGCAGCAACTGGGCAGCATGTTCCCCTTCTCCCTCCTTGAGGCCTGGAAAGGACCATTCCACTCCTCCCCACTGCATTTGCTTTAGACACAGCATGTGAGAGCTACCTCGCAGCATCTGGCCTGGGTTTTTCCAAGCAACATCGTGTCCTCTAGGTGCTTCCGTGCTGTCCTTTCAAAGGTTAGGTAATATCCCTGTACACAGCTATGCTGCAATTTCTCCCTCCGTTCCTTGACTGACAGGTTGGTCTCACATCTTAGCAGCCATGAGGAATTACAAATATTCTTGGAGGTCTGGCTTTTAGTGGATTAGAAGATGGACTCAGAAGTGGGAGGCTGGACGGTTCTATTTTTAAGCTTTTGAAAAAGAGTTTTGTCATGTAGCCTAAGCTGGCCTCAAACTTACCTCACAGACCAGGCTAGCCTCAAAACTGCAGTATTTCTGCCTCAGTTTCCCAAGTCCTGAGGTTACAGGCATGTATTATTGAGGCCTGCTAAACTGTTTTAGGCAGCTCCACACTGTCTTCTGTGACAGCAGCATCCGTCTGTGCTCTCACTCAAGGTCTCTAACCACATCCCGTTCTCTCTGCAGACTCACAACATTTGATTTAACAAAACAAAACAGCAGCCATCACTGCCACCTCAACCAGGGTGACAAGGACCTCATTGGAGTTTACACTTGTGGAGGGAGGTAACTGGAGGAGAGGAGGGAGGAGAAACTGAGGTCAGTATATAAAATAAGTGAAAAAAATTAACTAAAACAAATTTTAAAAATAAATAAAGGCAAAAAAAAGAATTTAGACTTGTGTTTTCCTGCCTAATAGTGTTTCAAGCACCTTTCCGTGCACTAGCTGTAAATATCCACTAAGAGAAATGCCAATTCGAGACTCCAGCCCTTTTAAAAGTAGGTTATTTTTGCCATTGAGTAGTAGAAATCCCCAGATGCTTTGAATATTGACCTGATCGGATCCACGGCTTGCAAACCTCCCTCCCGTTCTGTTGGCTGCCTTTTCCACTCCACTTGCTATGTCCCTGATGGTGAAGAAGCTGTCGGTTGACCTGGCCTGCCTGGTCCAGCTTTGGTCTTTGGTTTGTGTTAATGGTGTCACAGCCAAGAAATCGTTGCCTAGACAAATGCCACGGGGACATCTCCCGGCTTCTCCCTTCCGGAACACCATACCACCAGGTCTTCTGTTTAACTCTTTAAGCTGATTTTTGGGTTGTTGGGACATTGGGTTCCAGCTTCAATGACTGGGATGGAGACATGCGATTTCTCTAGCACTTTCAGTTCTACAGGATTCTCCTGTTCCCACTGTGTTCTTTGTGCTCCTGTTGAACATGCATGGCTTTATTGCATCAACACAGACTGATAACTGAGAGCGTTCTTTCTTAGACCTTTGATGTAAAACATCCATTTTATTTAGTAATATACTCTTTTAATTACTTTATTATAGCTCTGTAATAAATTATTTCTTTGTTACTTCATAACTATAATTTTGCTACCATTATAAATAGTAATATAAATATCTGATATGCAGGGTATCTGATATGTGACTATCCTGAAAGGGTCATTCATCCCTGAGGGGGTCATGACCCACAGATTGAGAACAACTGTTCTATATGACTTTTAGGATTATCTTTTCTATTTGTTTGAAAAAAATGCCATTGGAATTTTGGTGAGCATTACAAATGGATTTTTGTCTCATCTTAGGTGGAATTAACATACAATATCTTCTCACTAATTTCTATTGCCAGTGTTTTTAGGTATCAGTGTGCAAATCTGTCACTACCTTGGTCAAGTTTATTTCTGAGTATTTTAGCCTTTTGATGAGATTGTAATGGGTTGTTTTGTTTTTAGCTTCCTTTTAGGATAGTCTTCTGTTAGTGTTTGCTCATTGGTTTACGTTCTATAGCTGAGTCCATTCTTGTCTTGAGGATAGGAGTCATGCATGGTGGTGACATACAGGCAGAAGAGATGCAGTGGGCTCAGAACTGAGTTCAAATGGTGGTAGGTGGGATGCGGCACATGTTTGTAGGACTCTTAGGCCTGGGCAATCTCCAACAAAGACACAAAAATTGCCCATCTGCATTTGACAAAGTGTAAAAGTCAAATAATGAGTTTAAATAATGGGCAGAGAATGAGTTTTCTTCGTATGAACGAGAAAGGCTGAACATGAGTTTCATTTTGCCTGGTGAGCTCTGCAAATGACGTTAGTCATTTGGACTACAAGTTGGAAGAGCTTCCCTTGTCTTAATATTCTGTGGAACCTGCATGTGCCCACCCTAGGGAGGGATGTGATGACTAGGAATTTAGAAGATGTTCTGAGGAAACAGGCAGGGATGAAAGCCTATACGGACCCCAATTCCCCTAAAGACCCTCCATTCACTAGCTTGCTCTGCCTCGGCCCTCTGAGTCAGTCATTGCTTTCTTTTTTCTTTGCATTTAGCGAACGAGAGTTCTTCCTGGGGACCAGGGGCGATGCATTTCCCTGCACTACTATCATCCTGCTTCACCTTTTGAGATTTCAAGTCCCAAGATGTAGGTGTGGTCATGGAAAGAGTAAGGCTCAGGGCTGCTTACAAGGCACTGAAATGCCGTACGTGCTGTTGAGGAATATTATTTTCAGGTGTGTGACTTTTGTTTACACTGCACTTTTTTTAACTCTGTGAAGCTGTGTTACTGTGCCTGTCTAAAACACCTGATGGTCCTAATAAAGAGATAAACAGCCAGTAGCAAAGAAGGAACAAGGATAGGCAGGGATGGCAGGCAGAGAGTATAAATAGAAGAAGAAATCTGAGAGGAGGGAGAACGAGGAGCAAGAGAAGAGGAGGATACCAGGGGCCAGCCACCCAGCTACACAGCAAGCCATGGAGAAGGATGTAAAGAAAGGTATACAGAAATAGAGAAAGATGAAAGCCCAGAGGCAAAAGGTAGTCGGGATAATTTAAGATAAGGAAGGCTGACAAGAAATTAGCCAAACTAAGACCAGGCATTCTTAACTAAGAATAAATAAGCCTCCGTGTGTGATTTATTTGGGAACCAGGTGGTGGGCCCCTCAAAAAAACAAAAGAATAAAACCTCACACTACAACTTACTGCTTCACAGCAGGTGCTGCCAGACAGAAGAGACTCCTAAGTGCTGCAGGGTGTGCACTCGTGAGCTACCTTGCTTTTCATGACTGGCATATGCTTGCCCTGAGGAACGCGTCCACAGCACAGTGCGAGCACAGACTCTGGAACAGAGCACGGAGTGGGTTATGATGGGCAGCTCGGCTCTAGAGGCTTGTTCTACTCTTTCTAGAGTCCGGCTGTTCCAGACCCTAAGAAGGTTCTTTTCTTTTTTTCCCTGCTGGGGGTATAAGAACGAGGAGCACAGGTGATAAAAAAAATTCTGGAGGCCACCATTGCCACTTTGTGATCTTAAGTCAGTCAACCTCTCTCTAATCTCAGTTTCCTTGCACGATGTTCAATGAGATGCCAGACATGCCCACTGACCTGTGCTCCTAATGCCCGGCATTGAGCACACGCCCATAATGCCAGTTCTCTTTTCTCTTGGCGATGCCAACTCTTTATGAAAGTGGGTTAAAACACAGAAAGAGCATTTAATATTTCATCTGCTAGCCACCACTTACTTTCTCCATCCTAAAGCATCACAGCTTTTTTCCCAAAGGAGTAAAGAAGGCCCTAAGAAGATTAAAGCAGCATGTAAATTTCAGCTTAGTTTAAAGCTAAGCCCCTTAAGAACCCTCTCTCTTCAGAGAAGCTGAAGCCCGTGGCAGGCAGGGGCTCCAGCTTCAGAGCTCAGGGCTGGCTTCCTGGCTGGCCCCTGGGGCAGCTTGCTGTAAAAGTCAGTTCTCAGACTGAACAATGTTAGAACTGCCCTGAGGCTCTAGGGAGGCCTAGGGGTGGTGATGGAGACCTTACAAGTTCCCTAATGAGAAGGTACTTTCAGTGGGAGGATACTCCGAAGATGGTGGTGGGAAGATGTATGTGGGCAGCAGGGACTTCTAGTTTTAAGGAATTGGGTGACCTTAAGTAGAACCTTAACCCCAGGGGACACAGCTTCCTCTTTGGCCAGTGGTGGGTAGAAAGGATGAGTTGGTGAAATTGTCACTTAAGGTAGAATAAGGTAGAACTTGCTAGAAGACATTTCTTCTGTGCCGGGTGCTGAGAATCAGTACCTGGGTACACCTGCAACCCATCCAAATGTTTGAGATGTTCTCATGACACACTGACCAAGCAGCTAACGCAAGGGCATTCACATCCTGCATCCTGGAAACTCTAGGTATGTCTTCATCTGATTATCTGGGTGATATTTCTACTGTTCACCTAGGGCTGAGCCTCAGCCTGCTTGGCTATGAAATGATCACAGAGCTCATACCCATATCCAGGGTCATGATGAACGTCCAATTAAATAATGCAAGAAGAGTCCTCAGAGTGTTATTATTCATTAGCTGTTATTATTGTCATTCTGAAATTCTTCAGTTCACTCTGTGCTTATCCTGTATCTAATTGGAGGATGATTATCCTCTGTAGGCCTCTTGAGTGTAAAAACAGGTCCTCTAGAAATTGCTTCCCAATCTTTAAATGCATTCAAATTATCTGGAACTATTGTTCAAAGGCAGATCTGGTTCCACGGGTCTGTGGGGCCTGGGATTTTAAGCAGCTCTTGGTCACAGTCCAGGCTCCTGGCCCACAGAACTAAACTGTGAAGAGCAAGATTTTGGGCAGTGGTTCTGAATGAGGCGTATATTAGAATTCCCTGGGTGGGGGCCTTTAACAAGTCCTAGCCATGCCCCCTACTAGTTAGATTGCAATGTCTTTGGAACAGGACTGAGTGTCACAGTTGCAGCTACCTAGGGGCTTCTAAGTGTGCCAAGACATGACCACCATTCTGAGTTGGCTGCATATGGATTTAAAGTGAATAATTCAGCCTTATTCACAAAATTCAGGCCTGAGCATCAGGGTCCTTTAGGCGCTTCCTGAAGCAACTTTGGGAACCACTCACCTAAAGCAGTTCTTAGTAGACACAGGGAGACATCAAATCATCTTGTATTTAAGTAATTAATTTCCCTTCAGATGGACCCTTGGCCCACAAGAGATTTGCATTGAAATATATCCAAGTAAGAATTTAAAGCAACAACAACAACCCTACTTTATGGGCAACATCCCATTTAACATCTGTACTGGATGCTCTGTTGTCCAGTAGCTAAGAAACAGGCCCAAGAGAAAGATTCCCTGAGCCCCTAATCTTTTTCACCACTGACTTCAACATGACCTTGGTGAAACTCCTCACGTTTCCGTTTCCGTATTTTCTCCTTTGCAAAACTTGAATAATCCCATAAAGTGATCCCAGGATGGACACACCCTCCGATGCAGCTTCAGAACATTCCTGCCACAGGTCCCCCTAGCTGTTCTGATTTGCTGACTGAATGCTGCAGTTAAGTAGAAGAGCACAGTTTGTGGGTCTGGGGGGATCAGTTGTGTGTTAAACAGCAGTCCCCTGTCTCCTTTGATGGTGCCAAATGCTTCCCGCTCTTCTCATGCAGAGTTTAGGATAAATTCACCCACCGGGAGGGGCAGAGAATCAGCAGGAGGCCAGCAATGACTTTAAAAACAAAAAACTGTTAGTCTGCTGCCTTGAAGTTTGGTGTGGCAGCGATGAGCTGAGGGGCTTAGATAGGGAGTAGGGAGTGCATGATGGCTTGCTAAAGGGGGGCATACATCCCTGTTTCAGTAGGATGGACCATGCTGCCCACATACAGCAAGAAGTAACTCAAGGAATGCTTATCGGGGTCAGTGAGATGGCTCAGCAGGTAAAGGCTCTTGCCACCGACCTGATGACCTGAGTTCAGTCTCTGGGCCCCATGTGGTAGAAGTAGAGAGCTGAGGTCAGCAACTTTGTCCTCTGATCATCAGTAAAATTCACAAGGAAATGCTTGTCAGAGCAATGAAGGCGTGAAGTAGCAAAGATGAGGCGGTACAGAGGAGTTCAAGCACACCAGCAAACAGTATGGGCAGATGTCAAGGCAGGGAGGGAGGTGAACGTGAGGTGTTGGTGTTGATAAACAGTAGGGAGAATGAAGCACAGGCCTGGGAGGGCCCTTAGGAGAGGCAGGAAGGGCTTGGAGCCCACAAGCTTGACTGGAGTGGGGAGGGGTAGAGGCCCTGAGCCACACAGGTAAAAAGTGAAAAATGGTGGAAGACAATAGGGGCAGGGATGAGGAACAGAAGGGGCAGGGATGAAGAAAGAAGGCAGATGAAAGGGATAAAGAGCCAGGGGGAAGGGGGAAGGGGTCAGGGAAGGAGGCTAGAGCTGTCATGAGGGAGGACATGTTTGTCCAGGGATTTGGGCCTGAGCAGGGCAGAATCAATGTGGGTGAGTGGTCAGGGATCTCATGGTGTCTAGAACTATAAGTTTTCAAATTGCACAATCCTCCTCATTCTCAGTTATCCTCTGCAAGACAGGAGTCCCTCCCACGTGACAAACTCTCCTCAGCTAAGCACCAGACATCCTCTTCTAATACCACAGACAACTTTTTGGCAGGCTTCCCGCCCACCACATCCTGCCCCCACCCCCACCGAGACGCAACTGGACCTCTCGGTATTTCCCTTCTAAATGTGGACCCAAGCCTCCGTCTTGTCCTGCAGCCCCTCACTCTTCCAGGGCCACGGCTAGTTCACAAACAGCTTTCATATAATTTAGGGAAAGAAGCCTGCCTGGGTCCTGGGCAGATGATACAGAGAGGGTGTGGGTGAGAAAAAAACAATAACAAAAAGCCAATCAAACTGAGCCAGGAAGGAGCTCTCTGGTGCTGGCATGTGAAGCAGCCTCAGGAACTCCAGGGAAGTTCCTCACAGGAATACCTGAACCGAGTGAGTTATCCAGGTGCCTCGGGAAGGTCTGGGTCACCACAGACATTCCCTGCTCCAGGCCTGCATTTTGGGGAAAGGCTGGCAGAGGGAGCAGTCTTTCCAGGGGCTTGAACAGGAGCTGGGGAGCGAAGAGGGTGGCCCTCAGTATTGTGTAGTGTGCCTGTCTGAGGTTGGTGCTGGGCCAAGGTTGGGATTAGGTGAGAAGAGACAGGAAGGGCCAAGCTTTTGATTTCAGGCAGAGATAAAAGGGGGTGAAATGTGCCCATGAGAATCACCATTCCAGGAAGGGGAGACTGTTTTTTTTACTGGGGGAAAATTAGACCCCAATGAGGCATTTGTAAATGACCTGTTTCTGGTCACGCAAGCAACGGTGGAACCAGAACCTGACCGCACTGTGCCGTGCTAGACTAGGTGCTCTACCCACACTTCAGTCTAGGCGATTAGCAAGAGTTTCCTCTTTTCTTCCTGCCTGCTAAAGCCAGAAAGGACTAGGTTTGGGTCAGTGTAGACATTGCCCTTGGTCCTTTAAAGAAAGAGGTGGTTCAAGCTTGTCTCTTTCCTCCAAGTCTTCACAAGTACTATTTAGAAACCTAAACTTAAATGCCCCATTGGCTGTTGTCTGACATGGATTTCAGAAAACATTTATACTGGATGAAGTGGGGGAGGGGGATGAAGAGCCTTGGGGTTTTTGTGGGAAGTGGTGATTCTGGTCAATTCTTAGTCACCAGCTGGAATGGGGAGTGAGTGAGCCACACTACAGCCAGAGCTTGCTTTTGTCTGCATTTCCAGTTGACTTAGTAGAAGGCTTGCTTATGACAAAGAAAGGACATTTCTTTAGTGCTTTTCCACTTCTCCTGTCTCTTAGCTAGGTAAGGCTATGTCTAGAGACGGCCCTGGGCAGACGAGAGCTGGGAAAACCCATACTGTAGACACATCCTTTTGGAGCGCTTAATGGCTGAGCTGTCAGGAAGTACATGGCTTGATGGCCCTGTCTAGGACAGGCCTTCGTTAGATTTCAGCAGCAGCAGGGATACTGGAGGAGCTGGAGAGTGGCTCCCAAGGCTGAGACAGCACTGAGAGAGGAGCCAGAGCCCTGACCCTCCCGCAGCTTTCCAGAAAGACACTAGGAGGGGGAAATGGATCTCTCTTGGAATGTCCTTCATCTTGGCCCCAAGGTGGTGGGGAACTTGGTTTGAAGTCCTCAGATCTGATAGGAGTCCAGCCAAGTTTGGCTCATCGATGGGACACTCAAGATCTATCTTTGGAGAAAACAATAAATTATTATATCTCTGCTGGTAAGGTTGTGTCTCCTTGAGTTTCTCTCAAGAAGAGAATGTGAATGACTCTTCCCAGACATGAAGAATCTGCCTGCTATTAATAAAAGCTTGAAAGCCTGACTCAATATCCCTCCTTCCTTTAAGGGTCTTGCTATGAGGATGGAAGCCCTAGAGCATCAAGTGGAGTTACACCGATCATTCCAGAGGTGAACCCTTCTCCTGAAAGCCCAGGGAGGGAATGCTTCTGTTATCAGGTCACCCCAGGCTTCATATACTCTTTGCTGGTCTAGCACCTCTTCCTGGTGACTGCTCACTTTGCACGTAACTGCATGTAACTGGCTGATTTGGGTCTATGGAGAACACATATTTCGATATCTGATTCTGAACAAGATAACAGAATGACTACACTAGTATTAAGAAACAGACTCCATTTTAATTAACTCAGAGAACAGTCAGACACAAGATCTCCCTTTTCAATTACCTTGAGAATCTTGAACTCCAACTGATGTGAGATGTTTGGGTAGCTGAGAAAGAGAAGGCAGTGAGTGGATTTCTGGGAAGAACATTGGCCATTTCTACTGCTGCTTCTCCCCAGGCTCCGGTTGGTGGCCCCATGCCCTCCTGACTCTCTCCCAGAGTTACTGTCACTTTAGTAGACTGCCGGTGTGTCATTTCTGCTCACAGAAGCAATATATGTTCTTAGTGCTGTGCACTTTATGTCTTTACCTCATTTCTAATTCTTTTTGTTTGTTTGTTTGTTTTTCTCTGTAGCTTTAGAGCCTGTCCTGGAACTACCTCTTGCAGGCAGAGCAGGCTGGCCTTGAACTCACAGAGATCTGCCTGTCTCTGCCTCCCGATTTAATCCCTCTCTGCTGGGATGAAAGGAGTGCGCCACCACTGTCCGGCTTCATTTCTAATTCTTGACAACCACAGAAACTTAGGAAATAACATTTTCACTAAGAAATAGACCCAGAGAAAGTAGGTACATTTCTTAGAGTTATGCGGCTCCCAAGTGGTTAGAAACTGGGACTTGAAGGCTTGAACTATCTCTGTCTGACCTTAAAATATAGAAAGCAGAGTTTCCGTTCATACAAATTCATGTCAAGTTAGGTATTTGTGTGTTTATGAAGGGTTGCCGAGGGGAAATACATCGCTAGGCAGAGAAGGCCCAGCAAAGAGGCTGTCTATACAAATATAAATATTAGAAGGTTCAATGGTCACAAGGAAATATTTTAAAAAATACGACAAATGCAGTTAGTAGAGGTCATTTCTCTTTAAAGCCCACGATCAAAACCAGCTGCCCATCACCTCATATAAAAAGAAACGACGGAAGATAAGAAGCGTATCTACCGGCTAGGGTCTGGCTGGCAGTGGGACATAGCCACAGGCCTGTCTCTACAGTTTCTTTCTTAGCTTGTGATGGAGGGCAATGCTTGCCACTTGGCAGACTTATTGCAGAATAGGACAAAATAGTGGTGCAAATGCTCCTTTGTGCTACATTCTAATTGACAACTTAATTGGATTGTGATAATTTGCTTGGTCCTATTGGTATGGATGGCCTGCAAAATCAGAAAATTGATTTCTTCAAAAAATATTTTTAAATGACCACAGGCATCATATTCTGCTTGTTTGAGGCCAACCTAGATGCTTCCTGGACCAAGGCTGTGCACCACGGAAGTGTCCTCATGGAGGCAGAGGAGCTGGGGTGGGACCACTGTACAGGAAGCCTGGGCCTAACTGACAGAAGGTTAGGAGTTTCCCAGGGGACCCAGCTCCCTTCTGCCCTTTCTTTTAGCATCCCCATGCCTTCTATCCCTAATGGGATCAAATCCTGGATAGACTCTAGGCACCTGAACTGCAATCCTACCAGCTTCCTCCTCAATACCTCCAACAAGACCAACACTTGTGTCTGTCCCCACACGTGTGTGAGGGTTCAATGGAACAGTGTCTGCTAAGAAGTCAGGGCTGTGTTGAGCATGCAATGAGCGCCAAAGATCTAGCCATTCTTACAGCTTTTAGGGCATTTTCACCTGCCTGTAAGTTTCATGAAGGCTATGGCAGCATTCCCTTTGGTGGGCTACCAGGGCCTGGCATAGTGGTAGGTGCCTGGCACAAACTCAGGGAATGCCCGTTCAACAAGTATACAACTATACCTTGCGTATTCGTGGGTTCTGTGTCTGTGGGTTCAACAAAGCATAGAGTTCAAGTATCTGGAAAGAATATGGCAGAGTGCACATATCCAGACAGTTTTTCCTTGTCATATTAACAATACACTGCGGACAGCTGTCTACAAGGCAGTTCCACGGTATTAGGTTTGTCAGTGCTCTAGAGATGATGTTGGCAGCATAGGGCTATAGCTCAGAAGTAAGATGTTTGCACATACAAGGCTTTAGGTGTCATCTCTAGCACTGCAAAAAAAGGGAAAACGTTAAAAAAAAAGAAAACAACATTCAGAAGGATTTGTAGGTGCTCAGCAAATACTGCTCCATGCTATATAAGGGATTTGAGTATCTATGGATCTGATTATCTCTGGGGAGCGTTGGGAGACTGAGGGACGGTTGATTATAAACCCAGCCCAGGTCATCAGCCTCCACCTGATCTGCTATCCCTGCTTCCATTGTGTCTCAGAATGCGTTATTCACACCCGCAGCCAGAGTGACCTAAACCATGGGTAAATGCCATGCATTCCTCTGCCCAGAACCCAGCTCTGGAACTTGTCAAAGGCTGCCACTGGATCCTCTGCTCTCTGCTTTTCCTCAACCCTGTCTTTCTCTGTTCCAGGCTTTTCTTAGATACCCTTTCATCTTCTGTCCCCTTCCCTCCTCACCCATCTCTACTGCTGCCGCTTTACACCATTTATATCCAGACATTTGCCAAATCTAGTGGAACGCGGAACACGCGTCGTTTTAGGGAGGCCCTTCCCATTCTGTCCCATTGTGATGATGATTTGTTCTCTGTCATGGTACTGCGGTCTGTCCGTTCTCAGTGGTCAGCTGGTGTGGGATCCACAGAGCAAGATAATGAACAGTCCTCCTACTTCTGTATCCAGTGACAGATGGTGCCACAGGGGCAGTAATTACACCATGGGAACTGGCATATGCCATCAAGTAGTCTTTACTTTTCCTCTGGATAACTGGTTTTTAAACATTTACGAGCATGCTACTGGCTGATTCCGTAGATGCCGGCAGTATCTCAGTCTGTCCCACAGAGCCTGGCTCCTATTAGAGCTCTGGAAATGTTGAAAGAATTGACGTAAGGTGAAGCTTTCCAGTGTAGCCACAGTGAGCCGTGCACTCTGTATATCTGGTCTTTCCAGTGTGGCCACAGTGAGCCGTGCACTCTGTATATCTGGTCTTTCCAGTGTGGTCACAGTGAGCCGTGCACTCTGTATATCTGGTCTTTCCAGTGTGGTCACAGTGAGCCGTGCACTCTGTATATCTGGTCTTTGACCTCGACACTCACTCATGAGTTCAAATCTACTTCCCCAATTTCCAAATGATGAAATTCAGGCTTAATAAAGGGAAATTATTTGGTTGGGTCACAGAGTAGACAGGTTGGGGGTCTCCTGAGGCTGCACACAGGTTCTGGTCCATCATGCTGCCTGAAGGGCTCCATACAGTTGGCAGTCTGGCTCCGGGCTCTGGATATCACCCACAGCAGGCTAGTTCTTAGGCTAACTGAACCCTCTATGATTATTTGCATGGCTCCCAGCCTTGAAGTGATAGTCAGTTAGCTGCCTATTATGCCTGGATCAGGTTCTTTAGCTTGTTATCTGGGTGAGTCCCATCTTTGGAGGGCATATCTGGCCCACTAGGCACAGCGTATGGCATAACAGACAAGGTCTGGAACACTTCTGGAAAGCATGACTTGGATCCCTTAGTAGAATAACCAACTCAGCCCGATGTTCTAGGGACTCTCCTGATTCTAGTACAGAAAAAGAATTACTTTATGGTAAACTGGGATATGTGATAACCGTATTTGGCCACATGACCCCAGAGCTAAGAGACTTGGGGTCATCGTTAGCAGGGGATTTTCAAGGGCTCTGAAACCATGCCACCCATGGAGCGTCCCTCTTAGCTCTGCAGCGTCTGCCCCTGCTTCCCCTCTCTGAGATGTCTGTAGCCAGGCCAAGAACAAACAATTGAATTTCCTCAAGTCTCTGTTGACACATATACAAAATGGAAATAATGGGGACTCTCTACTTAATTCATGTGGATCGATGCAAAATGAAAATGTTTAAAAATAACAAAGGATTTCAAACCAGTGGTTGGGTGGAATATTAAACCGAGTACACGGTCCTTCTGAGTGGGGAACCAGTAACTGAACAGGCCTTGTGTCTGTGAACCTGGCCCTGGAGATGGTACGGTCCAAAACCAGGGCTGTGGGGGTTAAATGGCCCCAAACATTAACTGCGCTGAGCCCATCCATGGCCCGGGTAAACGGCATGCAGCAACGATTGCTTCCTTGAAGTCCAGCTTCGCTTCCCCAGCTTGTCTGGCCTAAATTCTTTCCTTGACACTGACTGAATTGGGCGATCTTCCAAAAGCCACTCCAGCTGCTTCAGGATCACAAAGGGATTGCAGAACTTTCCAAAAAGCTTACCAACTCCAAATCTGTCTTGGGCAGCTCTGTAACATGTATAAACACAAGCAGGGGCCTCAAGTTCTTCTGAAAGCTCTTTCTCCCTTCTTGGGCTTGCAGGAATTCTCTTTGGATTTCAAGCTCCATTCCCATAATGAAGTTTCTACCTTCTGAATACATACATGAAGGGCTCCTAGATTATTTCTAGAATTCCTCCAAGGATCACCCATTTCATACATGAGCGGCTGGAGGCTGAGGAAGGCTAAAGGGCTCAGACAGCCATACGATGCGATGGGGGATGTGGGAATCTAAGCCAGTCCTCCACAGTGTTACGCTATTTTCTTATGGTCTAAGGGAACATCAGGATGCCTCTATCCATGATTGTACCTTGTAATTATTCTTTCTGGAGTAATTTTTCATAAGAATAAACAGAAAATAAACAAAAAAGTAAAACCAAAACCACTACTTGTCATTTGGGCTCACTACATGATTTTTGTTTTCTTTCTTTCTTTCTTTCTTTCTTTCTTTCTTTCTTTCTTTCTTTCTTTCTTTCTTTCTTTCTTTCTTTTTTTAACAGACTATTCCTGTTTTTTCAAAGCATGGATACCCAACACAGAAAGGACTCCTCTGTGGTCTGTTTACATTCAACTAGGAGCGTGGAGGGTTTCCAGGCCCTTTCTTTCTTGTGTTCTCTGCTGAGTAAATGGATGCTGTCTGTCTTTAAGGAGCCTTTCTTAACCTTTTGGCTCCCCTGACCTAAGCGTCATGTTGACACTATCTAGTCATTCCCTTCCAAGAGAAGGTTGGAAGGAAAGAAGGAATGTTTTCAGTCCTGGGTCTGAACCATATGAAAACATGGGACATTTCCTGGTGGCTGAGAGCGCTGAGCTCACCCCAGCGGTAAAGAGTTTAGGGGGAAACAGTCTCTGGCTCTGGAAGTCTTGTTCCTCACATCGTGCCCACCCTGTGTGCTCCAGTCTTCCCACGGCTGAGCCCTGGCTGTGCAATGGCTCTGACTCATTTTTAGAGCAATTTGTGACTTTATTTTAAAGAAAAAATGGAAAGTTTCACTTTCAGCATGAACTGGCCCAGGGCCAAGTGCATGGTCCTTGTTGGGGAGGATGGTATTTTGTTTTGTTTTCTCAGTTTTTTCAGGCTCGCTTTCTTCTGAGCCATGTGCCACCTTCTCCTACCTCAGAAATGTTGATGGCAGAGCTCCAGCTGGCCAGAAGGGTCTTCAAAACACTTAGGACGTCCAGGGCCATATGCCACTTTCTCTATTTTCAAGCTTTGTAATGAAGCATGAGGGCTCAAATTCTGAGGCACCATGATTAGAAGGCCAGGGTGGAACCATGAGTGAGGTTGTAGACTAGGAACCATTTCTGGTGGGCACTTCCTTCCTTTTCCACAAGGCTGAGGAGTAATCTATCTAGAAGGCTGCTATGGATTTACAATTGGTATCAAGCCAATGAGTGCTGAGAAGTTTGGAGCAAAGTGCGGGGGTGGTACGGCTTTTATAAAACAAAACCAGATCATCTAACAAGGTTTTTTAAATCCAAATTTAGAATCTAATTGTGCACTGAGGTCAGTGTTGGAAGCCTTCAGTTTCCTGTTCACTCTCATGATGTAAGGGATGCTCTCCGTGTGGACAACTTTTGTGCAACCACTGAGAAGAATGTGCAGGTAGATAGTTCCTGTGCTAGAGATCCCAGGAATAGTAGGGTGCTGTGTCCTATGTGTACAAAGGGGGGTGATGAGAGCTGGGGCATCCAGGAGAACCTTGTGCCCTGGGGCTCCCACATACTGGTTTGGCTGTGTGAACACTGACAAGCACAGCTAGTTGTAATAATATTTAAGTTCTAGAAAAATCTTCTGGGCCTCTAATCACCCAAAGCTAAGAATGTCTTTGAATTAAACTGGATTGTTTATCTGGGAGGATGTGGGGTGTCCTTGGGCTTCTCCTTTTAGAGACCAGGAAGCGGATTCTGAGAAAGGTCACGTGAGCTGGCAAAGGTTGTAAAAGGGAATAACTGTAAACAGGTTGATTTTCAGGGAGCCCCTTGCCATCCATCTCAGACCAGATTAAAATGGGCTCCTTGCCTCAGTCGGTAGACTTTTCCTTTTAAATTAGTTTTACTTTATGTGTGCTTGTGGTTTTTCTGCATCAATGTCTATGTACCATGTATGTGCCTGGCACCCAATGAGGCCAGAAGAGGGCACTGGACCCCTTGGAACTGGAGTCACAGACAGCTGTGAGTTGCTGGGGATTGAACTCTGGTCCTCTGGGCAAGCAGTCGGTGTTCTTAACCAGTGAGCTATTTTTCCAGCCCCCAGGTAGTCTTTACTTTAAGAACAAGTTCAAGCTGGGCCTAGTGGTACAGACTGGTAATCCCTGTTCTTCTGGAAAATGAGACAAATTCAAGGCCAACTTAAGTTAGAGTAAATTCATGGCTAGCCTGGGCAACTTAGTGAGACCCTGTTTCAAAAAGAGTAGGTAGCTTCGTATATGTGTGGCTTCATAGTAGAGTACTTGCATAGCATATAAGAGATCCCAGGTTTGATCTCCAATATCCTCAACACTCTGAAGAGCAAGTCCACTGTGTACAAATTGGAGCTGTCTGTCCGAGCCATGAGACCTCTTAGCTGCCAGTATCTCTTCCCATGGGGTAGGGTTTGCACTTTAGCATGAAGAAAAGGATGTCTCCGGAAGAAGTAAAGACAGTGAAATGGTCCAGAAAGCAGCAGAAGCAAGACTGTAAGTTTGGTATTACTATTTTCATTCTATCTGAGCCAGAGACCTCCTATAGCTTGGGGGTGAAATGGCACATTACTCTGGCATGGGGTCAGAAGTGGCCTTCATTAATAAACTAACATGCCTGCTTTCCCTGTTTAAACGTTAAGACCCTCTCCTCAGGCTAGGTGGGAAATCAGTGGCAGACAGACACTTAGAGGTCAGACTGCTATGCAGCAGGGGAGACTGAACAGTTTCCTCACCCTTTCGCACACATCATCTCATGTTTTCCAGGTGTGTGTGTGTGTGTGTGTGTGTGTGTTTATTTGAGAATTTAGGTTTCCTAAGTCATGAGATAGTCTTCCTTGGGTACCAGGTAAAAGCAGACTTTCCCCTAGGCAGGCTGGGTGCTTCTATTCTCAATAACTACAGCTTTGACCTTGAGAACAAAGGGACAATAACCGGGAGAATTAGGCCCAAGTACAGATCCATCTGAAGCAGGTGAAATGTCAGTCTTACGACATAAAATGGAAATGACAGGGGCAGTCAGTCTGTCCTCTGCAGGTTTCCTTGGGGTGGTCATCCAGTTGTGCTGGCAGGAGTGAGGCAGGAAATGTGTTAGGAGGGTCCTTTTCTCCCTACTCATTGCTCTGGCTGACTTTGCCCCTGTGTGTCCGGAACACCAACCCTAAATATTGTAAAAATGATGAGTGAAGATTGTCATTCCATATTTTAATGTGTCTAAGAACATTCTAGACACAGTCTTAGAAAGTATTTTGAAAATATATCATACTTCTCTATCCAATGGGGACAATTTTTACATGAGTCCTTTTGACAGATAGAAACATTCTGTTTGTCTCCTAGAAGGAGAAACAAAACACTAAGCGCCACTATTCATGGGGGAACAAAGCTTGAATTATGACATTTTGTCTGTTAAGTGATTTTTAAGATACAGGGAATGGAAACATTTCAGGAAAATAATCAGTCGCTCTGTCATGGTGTCAGAGGACAGAGTAAGACCTACTTGTGTCATTTAGTGAAGCAGAGCTGATGTGTGGGAGGTAAAAGCCACCGCCACAGGCTCAAAACAATAGCAAGTCAAAAGGAGCAGGGATAGACTCTGGAGGAAAAACAGATGTGGCTTTCAAACACTGGCCTAACTCTAAAGCTACACCAGCCCCCAGCCAAAGGTCTGTTTGCAGAAGCATGAGCATTTTCATAGACCAGGCTGGTTGTTGCTCAAATCTCCATCCTGAGGTCTCCGACTCTCTTCCAGAATTGTCGAGCCGGTGATCTGCTCGCTGTCACTCACCAAGGCGTCAGCATGAAGCCAGCTGTTTCATCACCCCACCTTTCTGTCTAGCAGATGAAATCTTACCTTGTTTACACCACTGACTGAGAAGCAATGTCTCCACCTTCTGCAGGTACCCAAGTCCTCAGCTACCCGGGAGGGCGGCTCACTCACTTTGTACCTGGCTCCCTCCAGTTGCAGTGTTCCATCCCCATCCCGACCCGGACCTTATCTCCCTTCAGGAGAGACGACCGCTGTTTTAGATGGTGTCAGACATTTGAGGACTCACATTCAGACCAAGATGGCACCCCTGCCTCATGACAACCCCATCACCTTGCAGACTCAGGGAGTTCCTCAGTCAGCCTTCCACCCTAGAACACAGGCTCTTCAGACACACACGTCTCCTTTCAGACATCTTTCTTCAGACTGCTGTTTGGAGGCTTCGCTGAGGTGCTGTGTTCCAGGCTGTGGACTCAAGGAGTTAGGAAAACAACCACAAAATGCCGGAAATCATTTGTTTCCTGCTGGAGAGGACACGGGATGCCAAGAGCTCGCACAGGGCCCACCACTGTCCCCCACAGGGGTCCTCCCAGGTAGTGGCTGCTGCTACTTCAGAGCCTGCTTTCAGCTGTTAGTGGGAGAACAGCATCCTCACTGTTTCTAAAGCTGTTCTCAGCCGCACAGCTACTCACAGAGGGAGGGCAAATGATGGGGGGGAGTTGTATCCCACAGAGTAAATCCCCTGACAGCCTAGCCTCTCTTTCTTTATTTTCTGTAGCCACAGGGAAACAGTTTCATGAGTAACTTTCACTCAGAAAATGTGTGGAGGGCTCTGGTGGTTTGCAGGTTGAAAGCCACATCTGCTGAGACAGGTTTGCTTGTCTCTCACAACACAGTGGCCATGAGGTACGTCATGCTCTTTGGCCAGAACATCAACAGTTCCATTTCCCCCTTGCATCCTGCTAGAGCTGTGGTCCTCAACCTGCCTAATGCTGTGACCCTTTAAAACAGCTCCTCATGTTGTGGTGACCCCCAACCATAAAATTATTTTCATTGCTATGTTATAACTGTAATTTTGCTAGTGTTACAAATAATAATATAGACAGTTTTCGGAGACAGAGGTTTGCCAAGGGGGTCTCGACCCACATGTTGAGAACCACTGTCTAAGAGTATTGTAGGTATTCTTCCTACTTGACAGAGACGCCATCATTGTCCCCATGAGCAGTAGAGGAACGAACATTCTTCTATGGCTTTTAGAGAGAAAACTTGCTAGCATTGCCTGGGAACCAATTTGGCTCTGAGGCTGGCTTTGGAAACAGGCTGACCATTCCCAGATAGAGCTCCATAGAACATGGCACTAGATGAGGGCACAGTGCACCCAAGCCAACCTATACCGGATAGAGCCCGTCTCCAGAGGAACCATGCTATAGCAAGCATGGAACTGGTCCAGCCACCCATTCCTGCTTCTTTGCGGGATGCTGAGTTCAGCATCCCCTCACTGAGCCCCTGTTCACCACGGCCGCCACAGCTTTCTCATTTAGTTTTCTGTGCTGCGATGTTTTAAAGTTCTCTCCCCACCAGGCTGGGAGCTCCTTGAGAGCCACCTTTTCTGTTGTACAAACCCAGCAGCTGTTTGCCTGCTCATAGTAACTCTTCAATAAATGTGTTCTGGACCAATGAGGAAAGAACCATGGGTGTCTCGCACGGACCCTGGTCCTCCCTGCTCATGCACCCCGCTCTACCATGATCACCCGTGTGCCTCTAGGCAGAAGGATAATTCCAGGCGAGAGCCTAGAAACCCAGCCCGCAGAGCCAGATGAGTGAGCATTCTGAGTCGGTTTGAGAGCAGCGAGAGGGTGGTTTGAATGATCGTTTTCTAGAGTTTTCAGGGGGATTGTGGGAGTGACACACAACAGCTGTTTCCACTTAAAATTGATGAACAAGTATCACTACAATGAACTCAGAATTTAAAACAAAACTCCATGGAAACGAATCATTCGAGATCATTCCAAAATGGCCCAAAGCAAAGAAATTTCTCCAACTGATGACCCACAAGGCCTTTATCCTGGTTTCTCCCCATGGACAAACCCTGCATGGGGCTGTGTCATAGACATGTACCCAAGCCCAGTTCCTCCCTGCTGGGCTGCTTGGCATAAGAAATGTAAATTGGCCCCAACAAACACCCTGGCTCTGCCTGCAAAGCAGGAGGTAAAATATCATTTGTGACAGTGGTGGCCCAGGCAGCCTTACAGTGCTTTGGGCAAGAGCCACACTCCAGGAGATTAACCTCGGAACTGCTCCAGGGACTCTGAGAACCGGTCCATCACTGTACTGCGCAGTGAGCAGCTGCTGGCCCCGTGGGCAGGGCTCAGCCCTTCCCCACCTAGGATGTTAAACAGAAAATACTGTTTGGTTTTTTGAATGTTCTCATTAGAGTTAAGAGTCTAATTCGCAGAAACAAATAATCCCCAGGTGTGACACTCAAGGAAATTTCAGAGTGTCCTGTGGTTATTAACGGCGGTACAATGGGGCAGTCTTAGTAGAAAGCCTGATGAGGAGGTAAATCGAATAAAGAAAATCAATTTTCGAGAATAAATGAAATTTAAAATGCTCCAGCTGCAGGGCCCCAGCAAAGACAAGGCATAGTCCATCTTCTGGTCATCTAACTAATGGAAGTCACACTTTATTCCTGTTACATTGGGCGCACATTACCCAGCTCTGTTCTCTAAATTAGGTCTTTGCAAAGATATAGCTGGCTCCTCCTGACAAGGTCAGCGGTGGGGAGTGCCTCTGCTGGCAACAGGCTCCGCCTGGGTGGACTATGCTGTTCAGCTCCATCTTATACCCTCCGCGCCTCCAGGGCTCATGAGGTTGCCACACGGCACTGCAAAACAAAGCTCAAAGGTCTCCTGCTTTCCCCTCCGTGGCTTTGGCTGTTCCACCCAAGTATCCCCACACCCGACAGGGTCTGAAAGATGCCACCATGCAATCTTCCTAGTTAAAAATCATGTTAGACTCAGGGGTCAGGAGCCACAGACAGGTCACAAAGATCCAGGGGTGGCCTGTCCTTTTGTGTAAGAAATTTAATGATACTTTTAGTCTGTATCAACTTCAGGTTTTTTTTATTATTATTATTATTATTATTTTCTCTTTAATGGTAAGGATTCCCATTGGGCAGAGCTGAAAATAGACACCCTGTTTAATGTTGCCCTCGGGCAGTATTTAAACATATATTAATGTACAATGGTGCAGAGAACTCCATCCCTTGGCCCTGTGCTCTGAAGAGAAAAGAAAATGGAAGATGATCTGGATGGAGAGATGTAGCGGCTTAAAAAGAGTTTTAGTTTCCTTGCCTGGGCTCTGTTCACTCTACCAGTTTCTGAGCAGGTGGATGGATTATACTTGGCTGAAGCAGACGGGGGTGATGGTTGGATGGAGTTAGAGTGTGGGAAGCTGAGACAGGAGGAAGGAAGGTTGTATTGCAGAAGTCACCCAGATAAAACCATTCCCCAGATCTTTAGCCACCCACTACCCACAAGGCCCAAGAGGTGGCTCTATCGGGAGGGTGGATTTGCCAGTTTTATTTCATGTTATTGACAGATCTATTGTCAACCTGTGTCTCAAGTCAGGTTCAGTCAACCATCCCCAGACAACCAGTTGAAAGAGCCAAAGGAATAGTGAAAGCAGAAAAAGATTTATTCAATGTGGTCACATTGGAAAGAGGGAAACAGAGTTCCAGTGAATCCCCTGCTCTGACCACCCACCGAGTCAATCTTTGGTGTCCTCAAATCTCAGCAGTCCTGGTCAAGGTGTGGTGCACCCACCACTGACCCATTATTATCTGGGTTTCAGTCTCATCCTGTAAAGGGCCTAATCTGTTTCCAGGAGCCTAGTCCCCTCCTCTGGCTGGTGCCCTTTCCTTTTCTCAGCATGAGATTCCTGGGGGAAATCCCATTCCTTTGTGGCCTACTGTTTATGATAGTCAGATGGAGAGACATAAGTGTGTCTTTAGAACATCAGCCTGTCTGCCAGGGCCGTTACAGATCCGATCGACATTTCTATGTCTAGTACATCAAAGACTTTACCAGCCAATGAGAACAATAACAACTCTCCTTAAACCACACTCTCTATTCTCAAATTTGTTTCTATCCCAGTAAGGACAAGGAAAATCAGCAGAGGACTTCAATTTCTGTGCTCAGTGACCTGAGAGACATGGGGTGGGAAACTCTGGAAGTGTCAGGAGTGGTGTTGATAACAAACTTGGTGGTAAGAGGAACTCTGCTATGCTGTGGCAGTTTGCAGAAGCACTGGCTGCCATGGTGACCAGCAGACTATGCTGTATGCAGTGAATTTCACAGTGGACATGCCTGTAAGGTTGTGTTGACGTTGATATATCTCAGTTCTATTAAGAGAATGCCTTGCTGTCCCAGATCATGTATGTATATAGAAGGCACTGTATCCTGGACGTCAGTAAACCCTGACTCTGACATGGACGCCAAATAGGGCAGTGGGGAAAACTGGAAAAAAAAGTGGGAAGGAGTGGGGGAGGGTGATATGGCCAGCGCTAAGAACAAAGGGGTGAACATAAAATTTTATAAGTACCCTTGCATGTGCTTCTCTCAAGAAGCCACAGAGGGAGGAGATACCATTGTTTTCATCTCTAGGATGAGTATACCGAGGCAGGGGAGTCAACTACAAAGCTTGCCTTTTACCAAGGTGCGAAGTAGTGAGCACAACATTGGCTCTCCCATTCTAGCCTAGCCATATGCCCTTATATTTCTAGCAACGTGCTAGAAATGGCTTGGAATACACTCAGCACTCAATAATTGTTAACTACCACTACCCTCTCCACTCTCTCTCTCTCTCTCTCTCTCTCTCTCTCTCTCACACACACACACACACACACACACACACACAGAGAGAGAGAGAGAGAGAGAGAGAGAGAGAGAGAGAGATCTCCACTGCAATTCTTTTCCAAGGGAAAAACAGATGATTCCCCCTCAAATATCCAACCCAACACAGACCTCTGCTGACTGAAGGTAAGAGGAAATCAGGCAAGCTCTTGCCAGCTGGCCTCTTCCTCTACTCAAGCAGCAAGCCCACCAGGGGCTAGCCAAGGAAGCGCCTGTTGTGTTTCCCCTCCCCTCGTTCCTGACTGTTGCTGTTGGGATTAAAACGGCTCCCTTATCCACTCGCAGTTCTGAGGCTCCCACTAGCGGAGGGGGGGGGGCTGTGAGGTCATTAGGGAGTGCAGCAATGAAATTGAGGGGCAAACCTTCCCAGTGTTTGCCAGATGTGGACCATCTGCCTACTAGACAAGTATCTATTTTCTTTCTTTCTTTCTTTCTTTCTTTCTTTCTTTCTTTCTTTCTTTCTTTCTTTCTTTCTTTCTAGCAGAGCCACAAATTTTGTTATTTACTTATGAGGCCTGAAATGTTCACTGTTCTGTTTTCTTCCGTCTCCCCCCATCTATCTCTGCAGGTCTCACCACACAGTGAGATTTCTAGAAGGTTATCCCAACCACCAACTTGGGGGTGTTAGGCATGAAAACTACTTTTCAGTTTTACAACTTCTTACATAATCTACTTTCAAAAACTACACCAAAGATTTAAATAACTTCCAAAACCTCTACCTGGTATGTAAAGACCACAGAAACTCTACAACAATTGGTCTCAGGGGAGTGGCATCGTCTCTGACTCAAGTCACCAAAGTCCTCAATGGAGCAGTTGTAGTCACATGAAGCAACCTAGGATCAAGGCTTCCTTGACTTTCTCCTTGAGTCCTAGGACCAGGGCCCACCTGCCACACTGCATTGTTTTCCCCTGGCCAGCAGGAGGGTGGGGCTTGGGGGATGGGTTTGTGTGCCTTTGTCAGGCCCTTAGAAAATCCAAGCTCTCTGCTTGTTTGAAAGGCAGTTCTCTTAGAAGAGAGGCTGCAACTCTGGGCAGCTCCTGCTTGGATAAGATCTCCCATGTTCTCATCTGTCAGGGGGAAAGGTTTATTTAATTAGCAGGCAAGGTTTTTTCTAGAGGCTGCCTCTGTGAATAGGAAAGAGGCAGCAACTCCTGGGCTATTATTGCCATTTGTCTCTTTCCTCACTGACATTTGCCGTCTGTTGCAGGACACAAATCCTACAGAATAGATGTGCCAGGGGTGGGTGGGGGGAACAGCTAGAGGGGAAGGCGACGGGTCACCAAGGGTTTCAGCTGAAATTGAAATTTAAAGCCTCCTAAGAAACATGTCAAGGTGATCAGGGCAAAGTGGGAGCGGAGAGTGCAGGCCTGAGGACTGGGAGCAATGTCTTCTGAGAGCATGCTTCTATTTCCTGGCTCCGAAATGAGAGTGACAGCCCTTGCCAGTCCTTTTGTGTCTGTCTCTGTCTTTCCTCCATGGCATGGTGTCTACTGTGTCAGGACCCATAAACATGAGTCACTTACTTGCTGGGGATCACTTAGGGCTTGGCTAGCTAAATGATCTCTTGACCTTAACAAGGACGAGTTCCTGCCGCTCTTCTTCTATTTGGTGTGCTTCTTCTTTCAAAGTCTGCCTCTCTATGCCTTGGTGAGCTGCAAGAGAGTAGGTGACTCAGCTGTCTAATTCACTGTGGAATGCCAGTTTTGGGGACTGGCCTGGGCATAGGAGCTAGAGGACTTCTATATGCTAAGGTACCCATGACAGCACACTCCGTGTAGGGCAGATGATGGGAAATCAGTAGTAAGGCACTTGTCCAACATGAGCAAAGCCCTGGGTTTAATCCCTAGCACTGTCTGGAAAGGGACGAAACTCTACGAAGCGTTGTGAGATGAGTGATATCCTCCCAAAATATACACTTCAACCCCAACCCTGAAACCTGTGACACACTGGAATAGAGTCTCCTGTTACAGAGTGAGGTCCAGCATTGATTAGAATAGGATGCCTTTATATAACCAGTCCCTAGAGGAAGGGAATGTGTGTACGGAGACAGAAACACAGCCAAGAGGACAAAGCAGAGACAAGACAGACACTATAAGTAAGCCAAGTAATGCCGAGGATGCCAGCCACCATGACAAGCAAGATGAGGCCAGGGAGACATGCCTCCCGGAAGCCACTGGAAGTCCTATGGACCACTGATACCTTAATTTGCAGCAGGCAACCTTCATGGCTGTGAGGACTAAGCTGTAATTAAAGTCATTCCTAGCTTGGGGTACTTTGTTACCACTACCCTAGAAAACAAATCCCTGATATCACACAGCTTAACCAGAGACTGACAGAGAGCAGGGTGGCATGCCCTGTCTCATCTGTTTGAAGCTCAGTTCACTGCGGGCTCTACTGCAGAGCAAAGCTGCAGGCTTTCAGTCACAGACTGGTGACTTGCTGGCGACGACAGATGTGTAGAGGCTGGGAGGGTAACATGTGGAGTCCATCAGGACCTCTCCCTGTACCGGGGCATCCCTGACCTTGCTATCTGATTTTCAGCATGGACCACCTGAGGTCCTCCATGTATCACACCCTGGACACAATGGCTTTTCACTGGCTGTCTCTCATGTTGAAGCCTCCAGTTTCACTTTGTCTGGTTTGTGTTCTCTGTTTCCAAGGAGACTTAGGATCTGCTCTGGGCACTGTGGTCTACATGCCAGTTAAGTTTTGGGAGAGTTCTTCTCCTACTTAATGATTATGCAAGTAGTAAGGCCCAAAGAATCAACTACAGCAGTATAGCCAGGGGGCCTCTAAATAAGGACAATCTGTAAATCCACACGGATGGAAGGCCAGTGGTTCATGGATTTCAGTTTGTGCTTTAAGGCAAATTGTACTCTGTGACAGTGACTCTTACTTTGGTAATGCCGGGCTCTTGAGAGTTGGAGGACATTATAGAGTCTCTCAGAAAGGTCAAGACCCACATGGTATAGGAAGGATACATTGGGTCCCAGGACCTCTGTTAGGAAGCCTAGCTTTCCCCTGACTGGAACGTTTTCTCCACATCCCAGCTTGTCCAAGAAGCAGCTTCCTGTTCTTCCACTACTATCTTCTCCGTGGAGTGAGGCATGTGGCTAAGCCCAAGCCCTTGGCTAGCAGGGGGACCACAGATGAATCCTGCTATTTTGGTTACTCTCTAATGACTCTTTTCCCTTCGTGAATAGTTATACTAGTGCTATGGCTAATTATAATGCATTAACTTGGTTTGGCTACAGGGATGCCTAGCTACTGTATTCAGTATTCTTCTGGGTGTGCCTGTGGTGGTGGTGGGGTATCTGTGAAGGTGTTTCTGGGTGACATTAACATTTGAACTAGTAGACAAGCAAAGAAAATGGCCCACCCTCAAGTGGGTGGGGCTCATGCAACTAGCTGCAGACCTGCCTAGAACACAAAGGCTAAGGAAGGATTTGATTTTTCTGCCTGACGTCATAGCTAGATACTGGCTTCCTGTCTCTGGCCTTGGGCTTAGACAAGAACTAGCACCATCAACCCTCCAAGGCTCCAGCTGTCTGAGACTTATTTGGGGACTTCTCAGTCTCTAAAACTAATGCTTTAGTTAATGCCTTATCATTAGCATTTATTCAGATCTGTTTCTGTTCGCTGTCTGCCTGTCTGTCCATCCATTCATCCATCTTTGTGCTGGTTCTGACTTCTTCCTCTTCTTCTTCTCCTCCTCCTCCTCCACTTTCTTCTCTGGTACAAGCAAGGAAAGGAGAGGTTGGACATACACTTCTTCTTACTCACAGACCCTCCATGGTCCAAAGTGTCTCTATATTTGCTTCTTTGAGTCCTAAATTCCAAGGACTACTTCTAGGATATTAAGTACTATAAGATAGTATGCCTAGAGATTTGAAGAAGACCTACCAAATTAGAGCGTTGGCATACTCTTCATGCTGATAATCAAATGGTTTGCTGTTTCCGACATTTAGTTCCATTTAGAATACATATATGCTGTGAGTTTCTGATATTTTTTAAATGGCTGCTTGGCGTATGTTTACACTAGTTCTCACTAGTCCATTTACACAAGAAAGTGGTCCTGTAGCCCTCAGTTATTTAGTTGGAACTGCACTCCTTCCTAAGCTGTGCTGTCACCCCCAATGTATTGTCAGTGGGGAGAGACTGCTTTTCTTTGCTGTTATTTCCTCTTTCCTTAACTTGGTGGACAGTGTCTGTTCTTGGAGGGGACACCAGTGAGGGCAGGAGGATTGTGTTGGCCTTCCTGAACAAGGGTGGGAGCTGTGTGGGGAGGTATGGGGGACTGCTCCAAGGTGACAGGCTAGCCTGGTCTAGCCACAGACATGCTTTCTTTCCAACAGTGCCCCAAGTCATACCCCAGGCAGAGGAAGGTCTGGCTGCAGTTACAACCTGAGCTGCTCACAGTACCAGCTGGGAAAGGAGTGGGAAAGGTTTAGGTTTAGTTCAGGCTTGCCTTGATCTACTAGATGGCTACTCACCATCAACTTTGGCAAATATCAAGCTTAATTTACTTAAATTGAAATTTCAAGTTGAGAAACAGAGGACTTGGGATAGCTTAAATCTGTATTCCTGAGCAATGGTCATTTGAGTATGGCTCCAAAACAAGGATCTCTTGTATCCTTTCCAGTAAAAAGAAAAGAAACAAAGGGTGATAGACAGACAGACAGATGACAAACAGACAGACTTGTTTAAGTCTTCCCTGTCCCTAGCCTGTTTCTTATTATTGTAATGAAGTATCTGAGAAAACAGCTCAAGGTAGGAAGGGTTTATTTGGAATCAAGATTTCAGAATTGTTAGTACGTGGTGGGTGACTCACAGGTTCAGAGTTGTTAGTAAACGATTGGTTGGCCCTGTTGTTTCTGGGCTGAGAAGATGTAGAGGAGGCTGCTTAGCCACCTGCTAACGGGTGGTGGGAGAGCAGAGAAAGAAAGAGTAACAGGAAGGAACAAGGCCAAGTCAGAGCTTTCAAAGGTATGCCCCTCGTGACTCGCTTCTTCCAGCAAGGACCCACTTTCCAGTCTCACTGCTCTCTAGTAGTCTGTTCAAAGTTTGAATCCATGGATGAATTTAATTATTCAGTGGGTAAGAACCCTCAGGATCTAGTTGCTGCTAGAAACATTTTCACTGATGTAAGCAGAGGTATGCTTTGCAAACCTAGGGGTTTCTCAATCTAGTCAATAGTCAAGTATAACCATCACACACACACACACACACACACACACACACACACACACACACACACACACACACACACCACCCCTCCTGTCAGTAGATGACACCATCATCCACAGGACTGTGTAAGTCAGGACCCTGGGGAATCAGCCTTGACATCCCCTTTCCTTCAGTCCCTTCCCACACTCAGTACATACAAAGTCTTGTGATTCTACTCAGGGCCTCAAGATTCCTCGATTGCCCACCCAGGTGATTTCTAGCTCTTGTCTACACGAGTGCAACAGCTTCTTACACGACTTCACATTCCAACCATCTCCACAGCACACAGTCCTCTGAAGAGAAGCGACCCCAAGGCATCATCTGATGATCAAACCGCACGACTGCCCACTCCATTTGGAATGGGAGCTCCACTCGGGTGGCTGTGGCCTGTGGAACAGGCTGCCTTGTGCCTCACTGGCTGTTCCTACCCACTGGCCATGCTGGCTTTCTGTTTCTTAGACATGCCTAGCTCTTTCCTCCCAGGTCTTTGCACAAGCTGCACCTTTTGCCTGGAATGTTCTCAGTTCCTGATGCCTCCTGCTCACCTCGGTTTCCGAAAGTCCTTCTCTCACTACCTCCTTTCACACCGTCCCTTGCTTCGTTTTCTGTTATGTCAAATTATGATCACGTGGTGTAATTATTCCTCTTGTTAATCTGACACCCCCCACTACATTATCCAGTTGGAAGCTATATAAAAACAGGGGCTATGTGCACCAGGAATAGTGCCTGGCACACAGTATTTGTTTATTCAGTGAGGTGTATGTCTTTTTGTACTTGATGGTCACAAGACTCTCTTGTCTTCTGTTCATGGATTTTACAAATGGAAATAGGGTTCATTTATATGGCGAACTTTTTTTTCCTGTCGGTGGTAATGATCTCCCTGAATCTGTCAGCACAGTGTACATGTTAAAAGATCATTCCAGTGGCAAAGAGAGTGCACATGGCTCTTGTGGGTCTTCTGAGAGCATGCTTGGTGGACCGGCAATGGGTTCCTGGAGAATATCTCCTGGACCTCACTATAGAGGTGCTTGCAGACAGGACAGAAAGACGGAAGCCTAAAGTCTTCCCAGAGTGGCAACAATAAATCCAAGTGAGGGCTTAGCTTCCTCTCTGAACAGTCATGGCCTCCCACCTGTAAAGAAAAGCACTTTGAACAACAGGTGTAGGCTGTGGTAGGGACCAGTTGAGGAGTCTGTGAAAGGAACTCTCCTCATAAATGTGTGAGAACTGGGGGTGGGGGATCAATTTAGTAATAGGACCAGATAGTGTAAGAGGTACCATGTGGAACAATATTAATCTCTTCCACCATTCTAGCCGTGTTCCTATGTGACAGTGAAGTCCGGGTGGTCCTTGACCCCTGGGAACCATCCCTTGTTCATCACCTTGATTCAGTACCTCATATTGCTGGGAGTCTGCTCTCTCAGAACCTCTAGTCTCCACCTGGAAGTCATTTCTGTCACTCCCAAGCCCCACTGGGAACTTCCTGAACATTCTCAAGTTCCACTCATGCACACAGACATCTGTGTTTCTTTGGCGGTTAGATGTCTAGTTTGCTGCTCCTCACTAGGTTGACTCAACCCCCAGGATCCTCATAGATCTGTCTCGGGGCACTGCTTTCCTTTGCTTACCTGCCTGAGAGCCGCAGTGTTTATATTATGCTGTTAATTTTGCCTGAATATGTTCCATTCATGAAAAAAATCAGGCCAAAGGGCTCTGGACATGTGACCTGTTGCCCGTTGTGGGCCTTGAACTTTCCAATGATGTTGACCTTTGAGAGTAGTGCTTGTTCAAAAAAGATCACAGAGTCAGAAGACCAGCTTTGGAGAGGCACCCAGTTAACAGGAGCTGCTTCCCAAGTCGGCAGAGCCAAGCTGCACGCTCTGCTTCCCTGCTTACAGCAAATGCTGCACTTGGCAGAGGGGGAGTCTCCTGTCATGGCAACTTATAGAGCTTTTCATTCATTGTCTCTTAAAGGGAGTGGGGGAGGAGGAGGGGGAAAAAGGGAAGGGAAAATGGGAAAGTTGATTAGGGTGGAGGTATCAGTAAATAAGTTGATTGGGACATAAGAAAGAGAATGAGAGGCCCAGAGAGGAAGATGCCCACATGAAACAGAGATGAAGAGAAATACCTGTTTCCTGGTACCATTCAAACCTTACTGACATGAAGTTGGAGACGGGCCAGTAAAGCAATCAGACCTAGCTGCTGTTGGCAGAGTGGGTTGGTACTGTGCCTCCATGCCTAGCAAGGCTCACAGCTGTCTACTGGTAGCCTCACCTGACTCTATGCCTCCTGTGACCTCAGGTTCCTGGTGCTGGTGGAGAGGTCGGGCCTCTCTGGTTTAGGGTCTTTCCTTCCCTTCCACTTCTCTTGCTGGCCTCATTATGGTTCCCTTTTTGGTCTGTAAGTTCTCAACTCAGCTAGGGGCTGAGGTGCCCTTGGTGGCAAGACTCTGACCATGTATTTCTCGCCCAGACAAGCACTCAACACAGGTATTTCTGAACTCCCTGCTGTGTTCCACTTTGGCTAGTTCTGGGTTTGGACCTGAGGTTTTTGAGGGAGGGTAGTTAGGAAGAAACTCTGAGAAAACCTGGAGGATGCTGGTGGCAAAAGTGGGATGAAGTACATTCTGGGCTGACCCTGAGCTTTAGTCAGGCTTTGATTTGGGTGGAGAATGAGAGCTAGGGGACTAGGACCTGCTCACCCACAACCCGGATGTGCAGTGTGCAGGAGCGCTGGAGTAGGTATGGCAGTTAACCTGAGCATGCACTTTAGGACAGGAAGACAGAACTCAGGACAGCGCTCATCAAAAGCTGGGCAGCGGTGTGCCCGTCAAGCAGTGTGCCCACAGGGCACCTGAACTATAGTTTAGGAGCCCTGGGAACATCTTGATAACTAACCTTCATCTAAACATAAGCCGTAGAGTGTATGCATGTCTTCTTGAGAGCATCTCTTTATCCAAAAATGTATTATCAACAGCCAATGTTTTAGGGCAGGCTTGCTGCATTTTCCTGCGTGTCAAACACCTGTTATATCCTGAACATTATAAAACATCCTCCTCCTATCCCGCCAGTCCCTCCCAGCCGTGATATATCCCATTGTCTTGTTCCCACATGCTTAACTATGTGATAGTGAATGTCAATAGTAAATTAACGGCCCTGTTGCATGCCTCAAATATGACTTTTAATTAAGCACATTAACCCAATGTACCATCGTTTGAACAGCAACTAAAATGGGATTATATGCATTTTAAACTTTTGGATGCCCACAGAACATGAGAAGTACTTTATAAAGCTTGTATTAATGCATATTTCATTATAATGTAATTTTCTATTAGCTATTCCACTTATGCATGGAGCTGAAATAGTTTCCATTCTAAAGTGCGTCTTGCTTAAGTGAATAAATCACCAGGAATCAAAAAAAAATTTAATTCTTTTTGAGTATCAGTGTTGTGCTTATACACAGTTCTTTGGGCCAGATTTCCCTCTGTGTTTCATGAAGTCCAATACTGGGGGTTCAAGTGGGTGGAGTGAGAACTCGTGGCTGCAGGCTTTCTCTTGCATGCATTAACTACTTTGGGATGAATGAGTACATTTCCTCTACACGCCCAGGGCATGGCTGGTTTTGAAGGAGCCCTGAGACTGATCTGCACAGGAGAGAGGGCTGCTGGTCGCCTTGACACAGCCAGAGGAGCATGCACACTTGATGCATGGAGAGACCCTGGGTGCTAAACATTTGGTGCTGAACAACAGCTCTGCCCTAGAGCATCCTGCGCAATATCGCTAATAGACGTTTATGATTTTTATAGCTTCCGAGTTATTTTTGCGTCAGTACTAGCATTCAATTATTTCCTGTTGAATAAGAAACAACACAGGCCTAAAGATGGAAAGGAAAGGCTGCTGTGGGGAGAGGTCTCTCCAGATGGAAGCTTTTTTGGCAGATTGTGCTTTGTGACTCAGAATGAGCCCAGATTATTGCAGCGGATGCGTGGCAGCAGGGCCCACAGACACTCTCGTCACTCGTCATTCTGTAGGCTCCCCCTGAACTCCTACTATGTGTCAGTACTCACTGGGAAACAGGATGAGTAAGCATCCATACCTAAGGACTCGACCCCACTCCCTCCCTCCCTCACTCATTCACTCCCTCTCTCCCTCCCTCCCTCCTTACCTTCCTTCCTCCCTCGTCCACTCCCTCCCTCCCTCCCTATCAGCAATGTTCAGCGTATTAAGAGGGCTGCACACATGTAAACAGAGTATATTACTGCACAGCACAACAAAATCTATTAGAAAGAAGAGGGAAAAAAAGCTATGCAACTTAGAAGTGGAGCCAGAGACTAATTACATTCAGGGCAGTCAGAAATCTTTGGGGGAAAGGTGACATTTAGCTTGAATACTGGAATAGGAGTCAGGGGTTATTGGGAGGAAGAAAGGGCAGCGCCACTCTAGCAAGGAGCTGGGGGAGTAGGTGAAGGCATGCCACTCGGGATTTCTGCCTGGAAGGAACAATAAGAAACTGACGGTGGCTGGAGCTTCTGGCTGAGAGACAAGTAATCTGCGCAAGATCTTTGGTTGCATTTGTGTGCTGGCTTCACTCCATATGCTGGGAGGGGCAGACTCAGAGTTCTTTACCCTCTGTTCTTAATGGTGGTCTTTCCTGCCAGGCCCAGGCTCACTCTAGAATCTTGCACACTAGGTTTAGAGAAGCCACAACCAACTTAGTGGAAATGGCACACTGGAAAGTCTATTTAACGTGTCTGCTACAGGCAAAGAACTCTCAGATTTTCAACAGGCCAGTGTCAAGGTCAGATCTGGTAGCTGGGAGAATTCTGGAAACAGTGTCATAGAGAAGAAACTGAGTGGGAAGAATCAAGAATCAGGAAAATTAGAAGGGAGCTGCTTGCTTCAGCCATTGGTTCTCAGCTTGGGTGCCCATTGAACCTCTTGGGA
This sequence comes from Ondatra zibethicus, assembly GCA_004026605.1. Classification (NCBI taxonomy): domain Eukaryota; kingdom Metazoa; phylum Chordata; class Mammalia; order Rodentia; family Cricetidae; genus Ondatra; species Ondatra zibethicus. Next base: position 87,039 of record PVIU01002369.1, on the reverse strand, counting down.
TGTTTTTAAAAACACCCAGCCAGGGCTGCACCCCAGGGTAACTCATCCAGATTTAATCCAAATAAAACTCAAACCAGGTGGTTCTGTGCACTCAAGCATTGCAATCTACTTTTGTGGGTCTCTTTTCATGAAAACATTTATTTATGTAGGTACTTCATGGAAATTTTACCTCCTTTAACATAGACTCAAAGATGAGAGAAAGAGTTGAAAAGATGAGCAAGGATTTGCCAATATTGGGGGGGGGAATATTGGAAACAAATGCTTTGGTGTGTCTCTAACTGTGTGCCTACTGACTTGCATATAGGCATATGATTTCATTTACTTTTTCACATTTATCCCTTTTTATTTCCAGTAAACAGATGAAGTAGCCAAGGCTTGGAGACCTGGAAACAATGAGTTAACTTACTCAAGACCATAGGGCAACTGACGCTAGTGACACCTGCCAACTAACTATCACATTTTGGGGAGGGCTGATGGGTTATGTGAGTATTTCTTTAGGGTTAGAGTCGATCATTGTTGTCCATCTAGTTTGTCACAGTGTTTCCTGACTGTCTCAAATCTGATGTGCATACTACACTATGGTCCTGAGGGACATGTTTTCTCAACTATAATTACTGTCCAATGTATATATATATAAAGCAGCCTCAAATCAAAGACAACATCACTTTGTCTTCCACAGATGTCTATAAAATTTGATTTGTTTTGCCAGATGTCACTTATCAACCAAATAATGACTGCCTAATTATCAGAACTGATAAGGAGGTCATTGTTAGTAGCTTAGAATATTCCCTGTGCATGCTGGGTTCTTACTCTTTCGAAAATGTCTGGAGTCTCTACACAAATAGCCATCACCCAAGATGTACATCTAGTTGGTAATCTGGATCCCATGTATAAGGCCACAGGCTGCTTCCTCACCTGAGCCCATAGCTAGCAAGCTTCATGGCAGGCTAGTGATAAAGGATGCTGGAGGTGTGGCACACAGCAGAGCTCTGAATCTGCTGCTTTCAGTCATCAGATCATCAGTCCCTAACAAAGGACTCGAGCAAGGGGCATTTAACGTTATTTGTTAGCGTGTGGTCTCCTGACAAAACTCCATGCGTTTCCTTAGCTTCTGCTTCTAAAACTAGCATGGGGAAGAGAAGCCAACCCTTCCAGCTGGGCTCTTTCCAAGATTCCACAGTGGGGAGAGGGGGAGAGGACCATAGCAGATGTTATAGAAAGAAAAGAAAGCCAAGGAGAAGCAGCATTTCCCTTCCATCTCCTCTAGCTGATACAACATTGAAAAAAATCATTTGTTACAGTTGCTGCGAGACACATTGCCCTGGACAGGGGAAATCTCTGGGTAAAGGATTTATTTGTGTCTGTCAATCAGTTGAATGTATTAATTTAATCATCTGGAAATTCTATCTTGATTCTGTCCATGTCCTCAACAACTAAGATGAACATAGCTGTCATGACTCTCCGGGGAGGTCCAGGTCCGTATCCGTCCAGGACGTATCTTTTACCGTCACCAGCAGGCAGCTGGTGTCAAGATGCAATGGCTGAATTAATAATCTTGGTTACCACGTGTCAGGAAACAGCACTAGTAAACGCTGTTGGAAGTTAAGACGCTGAAATGTAATAGACAGCACAGTAAGAAGCGAGGAAATCCAGGCACGATCCACACTGAGAACTGATTTCTCCCTGAGCCAGTGTGGAGACTCTGGTCTGACAGATTTTGGCTCATGATCCAGTTTGCTCCTCGACTTTCTTTGTGATATCAAGCTTCAGTGTTCTCTTCTACAAAGTGGGCTGAACTGTGATAATGACTGTGTGGATTAAAGCATTCCTTTGTGCAACGATCATAGATAAAGGACATGGTAACCATGGCTCTGTCAGGAAGAGACCCAAGCCATTTTCTTTAGAAGTTAAAACCACTTCAGGTCACGACAGCAACTCACACACTGATTCACAATGACATCCTTAGATTTATATAATTATAAATTATATAAAAAGATTTGCTAGGCCTGGGTGAAGAGCACAAGAGGCTATACATTTTAGAAAACTTCATATGCAACCTCATGTGTAAAACCAAACAAGTTTTTAGAATAAAGACCAACTTGCTTACTTGTGCTGCTGATATTCAACAGGGTAACACTGGAAGGCCTAGCCAGGTCAATTCAGTAAGAAAAAAGAAATAAAAGTGATTCATCTTGAAAAGAAGTAGTAAAATGATAAACTTTTACATGCTGAAAATCTTAAGTAAAAATCCCATGAAAGACTGTTAAACTAACCATTAAATCAGAAAGTTGCAGCATACAAACCTACACAAAGGAATTAGTTAATTTTCCATATATCAACAGTTAAATAAGATAGAAAGGACATTAAGAAATCAGTCCCATTAATGAAAGGGTTGAAAAGAATAAAGGCATAAGTAAAAAAACACAGGGAAGGACCAAGAACGGAATTAAAGCTGACACAGGTCACTGGAAGACATCTTGCTACCATGTGTCAGAAGAAAGTACTGTGCAAATGAATAAATAAATGTAAATGGTAAAAAAATAAATAACCAAAGTGGATTGGGGAGATGGTTCAGAAGTGTGAAGATCAGGGTTCTAGACTTGGTGGCTGTGTAGATGCCCAGCAGATGAGGTGGCCCACCTGTAATCCCAGCTCTTGCAGAGCTGAGGCAGAGATCCCTGGGGAAACATGCTGCTTTATTTAAGTGAGAGGTTCTGTTCACATATGAGCAGTCAAAGAAAACATAAGACATGAACCTCTTGGTGTGCCACACTCCTAATTTATTTATTTTTTTCTGTGCATGCTATCCTCCTGTGTGGAGGTCAGAGGAGAGTTTTTGAGAGCTGGTTCTCTCCTTCCTCCACGTGAACCTTGGGATGGAACTCGGGGCATCAGACTTGGCAACAGGTATCTTTCCCCCACTGAGCCGCATGACCATCTGACTGCTCAGATGTCCACACTGCAAAGTGATTTATCAAATTCAGTAGTGTTCTCATTAAAATTCCAAGGGCACTCTTTAAAAAACAAAACAAAAGTAAAAATTCTATTATTTATAAAGAATCAGAAGGACTCCCAAGTAATCAAAACATGGACAATAAAGACAAAAGTTGGAGGCTTTATACTTCCTTATTTCAAACATATTACAAAGCTACAATGATTAAAACTATGTGGGACTGTCATAAAGACAGAAATATAAATCAAGAGAGTAAAAAAAACAGAAATATATATGTAATATTACATATATTATATATAATCTTATTATAATTTATAATATTATATATAATCTTGTGTATATGGTCAGATTATTTTCCATGAAGTGCCAGGAACATATAATAGGGAATGGACAGTTTCTCCAACAAATGACTTTGGAAAACTGAGAATCTATGTAAAACAGTGAAGCTGCAACCTTACTTTATATTGTAAAGGAAAACAAACTGAAAATGGGCGAGGGCCCAAAAGAATAAAACTCATAGAAGAAAACAAGGAGGAAAGGCTTTGAGACATTGGGCTTAGAAATTATATTTTGCTATGACATCAAGAATAATAAAAGGAAAAGTAGACCAACTATGGGATAACAAATCATAAAACTTCACAGGACATGAAACACAGAATGGAAAAACAACCTAGAGAATGGGAGAAAATACATGTAAGCCATCTATAAGAGCTAATATTCAGGGCATATAAAGACCTCTCACAAACAGACACAGAAATAAACAATCCAGCTGAAACAATGGACAAAGACTTGGTGAGACACTAGGTCGCGGAAGTTATGCGAGAGGCTGACAAGCTCAGGAAAAGGTGTTCAGTGTCTCTGCTGCTCAGAGAACAGTGGGCTGAAGCCACAGGGAGCAACCTGATCACATCCAGGAGGAAGTGTGCTTTAAGAAACTCTCCTCTTGCTGTTCATTCACCTCAGTGGTTGTCAGCCTTCCTAAATGCTGCCATTTTCTAATACAGTTCCTCATGCTGTGGTGACCCCAACACAAAATTATTTTTGTTGTTACTTCATAACTCTAATTTTGCGACTGCTATGAATTGTAATATGTAAGTATCTGGTCTTCAGGGTACCTGATATATGACTCCTGTGAAAGGGCCTTTTCATCCCTGAAAGGCTCAAGGCCCATAGGTTGAGAACTGCTCATTTACCCCATCTGGTCATTCACAAAGCCCCTACATCAGGTCAGCTCTGCCTGACACTATCACGGCACCCCCTTCCCAGGGTCAGGATTTTCCCTGGGTTTTCTGGTAGCAGAATCCCCCTGGCGCAGGTTAAGCACTCAGGCCTCTTGGCCCTACCTCCAGACAGCCTGAACCCCAGTGTTTATTTGTAAGAAAAGCTGAAGTCTAAGCATGAACCCAGGCAGTTGGAGCCCTTCCTTCTTTGGAAGCCCTGAGATTCTGTTCTGTGAACTCGAGAATGAATCTTGGAAGCTGCAGAACGGAAGGCCACCACAGCTTACGGTGGCCTTGGCCTCTTTCACATCATTTCTTTCTCAACCTGAGCTTTCTCTTGTCAGCATAGGAGCAGCTTTGGAAGTCAAAGTCACCATGCAACCAGTTGTGGCCCACTAGTGCAAAATCACACGTTTCTAGGTGGCCTGTCTTCGAGGGTAAATGAAGAAGAGAGGGGTCCATTTAAGTGACTTTTTTTTTTAAACATGAGAGTAATGTGTAATAAATCAAAACTCTTCTTAAACATAATTAATTTTGCGTGTGTGTTTAGCCTTCACACTTCTTTATCCCACTGGCCCACCAGGTTCCTCATCTGGAGACCCGGAGAGTTTCCAGAAAGAAGAAAGCATTCATGCTGGTTGCAATGCCAGTGTTACAGATGTCACCTGGCTGGGTCTAAGTCCATTTTAAGATCCTTTGTTGTAAGGAAACCTAGATTCTTCTTTCTGTGATGTTTTCATTTGCAAAAAGCTCGTGGCACACAGAGAAAGTCATTGATAACAGTTTGTGCCCAATTTGTCTTTATGCTTTTCTGTGTCAGACTAATAAACAGACAGGGTAGTGCTATATCTTAAAACACCTTTGTGAGTCCCAGGGACAGATGAGGGAGAGAGAGAAGAGAGGGCAGGAGACAGAGGAAGAGGAGTAAACAAGATGGTTGCTACTCAGCTCAGTTTAATCAGATGCACAGATCTTGGGACACATATACCCACATCTTAAAATAACTGGTTTAAAATAATGACACGCCTGGATGTACCCCATGGCCTCAAGAGGTTTAGACTCATAGCAGCTACTGGACAGAGAAAAAGAATCAGAATGGATGGGTAATTTTTATGCTAAAAACTACCTAAAACAGACTGAGGATCATGAGTGAAATACGAGTAGCCTTGTGAGCCACACAGCACCACTGTGGAGGCACATGGCTCCCAGGTTCAGTAACTGAAATCAGAGATTTGAAAACACAGCTTGCTCAAGTCCCTCAGATGTTAAGTGAAAGAGCCCGGGTTCAGATCCTGTTTTTAAGATTCACGTCCTGTGAGGGCACACGTCTGTACACTCTACAGCCTGGAAGAAAAGCTCACAGACTGAGCCTGCCTCGACTTCTGTTTTCTCTCTCGAGCTTTGCTGGCGAATTATAGACAAGAAGGAGTTGAGAAATCTGGGATCCTTCAGGTGCCATATTTAAATCTTACTGATGCTTCCCCCACAGAGCACCCTGGCAACTGGCAGTTCGAGGCATGGTATTTTGGTTTGCTTATGCTACTACGGATAGTTTTCCCTCTCAGTCAGCGCCAGCAATTACTTGTGAGTCTCCTGGAATTCCACCTTGCCCTGTCTCACAGTCTCCTCATTAGCACGCACTCCTGATGTGGATGGTTCTTGGAGAGGGACCCTTCGGCCTCCTCCTCTGCTAGCATGCCTGGTCTGGCATCTTTTTCTTGGGTAATTAATTGCAATTTGCACAGTTTCCTGTGAAGTGAGGTTGAAGGGAAGGAAGGCTGCTTCCAGCTCACTAGCTCACCAGTGGTAGCTCAGGGCCGGGGCTGGGGGTTTCTCTGCTTTGAGTTGCAGGCTGCTCACTTCTCACTTGGAGGATGGTAAGCCTTTTCTTTTTTCTGTCTTTTTCTGTCTCTCTATACCTCTCCCCCTCCCCGGTGTGCATCCCCACCCTTGCTTCTGCACTGACACTTACTTTGCTTTTTTTTTTTTTTAGATTCTTCTAATTTATTTCAGACATGAACAAATATATTTTCTTTGCTTTTTAATGTGAATAAACTGCTCTCCAGATCCTTCTCACTAGTGTTCTTGAGGCCTTTCATCACACCCATTGACACATCGTTTAAAAATGTGCTGTGCCTGGTGAACAATGGTTAGTGAGAACAGACTGCTGGGCTGTTCTCTGGAGTTCTCAATGATCGCAGATCGGGTGATAGTGTTCTTCCCTGCTACAAAGCTGTGCCTGGCTGCTGCGTTCACTTCTGGTCCCTGGCTTCATGTTAACAACTGTTGCTCAATTCGCTGTTTTCTTCTAATTATTAATAGCACTCCGAAGTGACAAATGCTGGGAAAGGATGGTGCTGTCTAAATGGCGGGCGGCGCTATCCACAGTCATAGCTTCCAAAGGGTGTTAGCCGACTTGGTTAAAAAGCAAAGACTTTACAAAGTTGAAATCTCAAAAGCACTGAGGATACAAAATGTAAACATGTTTAAACTGAATCAGAGTAAGTGCCTTGGACATCCACGCTGGAAGTCCCCAGGACTGTTGGGTCATGCTTAGTCTCCTGTGTATCCATCCTTGTGCATTGCCAGTAGCTAACAGGCTATAATTTCATGCTTGACCAGCTTAATACAGTCCTAGGCTCCAGATTCTGTTCACAAGCAGGCCGAGCCACAGAAGTTAAGTGCCAAGCAAATAAATCAGGAAAAGAATGACTAGCAGTCAAAAGACAATGCCCATTGCCAACCTGAAACACAGCGAGTCTTCCCTTGGAATACCCCAGAGTTTCTGCTGTCATTGTACTGAAGCACTCTTTTCATTCCCTGCAGATTAAACACTAAGAAGGTATTTCTGCAGTGCCTGTCATGGCCAAGTGCAGTGGGCCTGGGGGCTGGAACTCAGAGGAAACGGGCAATTTCTCAATAGAGAACCAGATGGTACACTCTTCAGCCACTCTGTAGCCAGGGGACTCCTGGAGAGACTCACGGAGGGACCAGTTGGGTCTTCAGCTACTCTTCAGCCAGAGGGCTCTTGGAGAGACTCATGGAGGGACCACTTGGGTCTCTGGTGGGTTTCCCACACCTTCTTTGGGATTCCCGCTGTCAGTGGGGCATTGACTCCCTACTGTTTCTTGGATGTCACTCACATTAATTATGCACCCTACTATATTTGCCAGTTCGTATTTCACAACTGACTCCAGAAAGGCCTTCTACTCTGGTTTATCTGCACTCAGTCAAGATTCTCCTGAGGCCTTGAAACCACTACCTGGACCCTTTCCTTTGCACTAAGGTGAGAGCATACATGGGTTAGTGTAAGGAATGCAAAGGAGAGAAACTGCACATGCATCACGAGGTATCAGGCGCCTTCAGGAATGGTTTTACTCATTTAGCCATATTTTCCACAGTATGAATCGTCTGAACTTAAGCACTTTTGCTGGCAACCGAATCATAATTAAAGCTGTAAAGGACCCTTAATTCTAAGAAAATTCTTGAAGAAATCCTTAACAAAATTCTGAAGACTGTCTCTCTCATTATTCCTAAGGCTGAATAGTCTGTCCAAATACCTTTTGGCACTTCCAGTAAATATAATAAATTCTTTTCTCTGAGAGTGTCTCAGGGCAGCATTAATTTAGCATGATTGGGAGGCAATTTGCTTTAATTAGGATCCTTCCCACTGTTCTTTGGAGCCTCTGTTAGCAGGCTCTTTGGAGCAGTGGGTTTAGCCCCTGTGAACCTTGGTCTTGGGCATGCATACCTGAGATGGGATCAGTTTGGGAGCCTCTGATACCTGCAGTCTGGTGCATTCAACTCAGTATGCTGAGCTGTAAAGGAGGGCAGAAGACTCACGCCAGGCCACGACACAATAATGTACATTTGGATGGGAGAAGGGACTGGAATGATTACAGTTTCCTTCCTGTCTATGAGTTTAGTTTTAAATACACACTTCAGAGGTGGCATGATGCTTACCTTAGCGCCAGCTAGGGAGAGAGGTGCAGAACGGTCACAAAGATGTGGAGGAGGTCAACACTAGACACAATGCTTGGGGTTAAACTCAAAGGATTTCTGAACCTCGCTCAAACACACTGAAATTTTATTCGTTCACCAAAACTGCACTGACAGGTGAGTGCAGAAAATGATGCTCTGGAGGGATTGAGATCTTTTGCAATTGTGACTTATTAGAAGAATTAATGTTGTAGACTGTAAATTACCTTGTTTTTCTCCCAGCATTTACTCACATGGGCAGGAACACAGTAGAGCCTGAGGACCCAATTTATGGGTTTCCTCTTAACAAAAATAATACAAACCTTTTAACATAAAGTAAAGCACAATCCCTTAAAGGAAGCCCATATAACTGAAGGGCCCTAAAAGTTGAGCTGCATTGCATCCTGGGAAATTACCTCTGGCTGTGTTATGGGACTACCATGCGGTGGGTGGACCTGGTTCTCCTTGCACCTAGGAGGCAGGCAAAGACAAAGGAGGAAGCTGCAGCTCTGTGGCTCACCCTTAATACTTCTTAACCATCTGCTGAGCATCTCAGAAGGTGCTGGCTGGATCCTTTTAGAGGATACATGAGTGGAACAAACACCAGGACTGCTGATCTTCTGAGCTAGCAAGGTTCTGCTTTCTGGGCTAGAAGCTTACAAAGTGTAGTGCTGACCCCTCCCAGGCTATTATTTGACTGCCTTAGATATTAAACACCACACTCAGTGCCACTACCCTTGGGGCACCAAGATCAGCATCCACAACTAAACCTTCAGAGACAAACAGCTGCCCAGAACCAGAGTTCGCAAGATCAACTAAAGCAAGTTATCAAAACCAGGCAATGTTTAAAAAAAACATCAAATATCACCTTATTTCAAAAGATGAAAATGAGCTGCAAAAATTGCTACTGACAGATCTATTTTTAATCACTCAGGCTATAACATGCCTGGCATGGCTGAGGCACGTACGGTAGGCTATACATGCATGTGCAAATACACATGTAAACATCTGCTATTCTTGAAAGAATTACCCCCTCTTCCTGTCTCGCCTGCCCGTGAGCAAACTGTCAAAGCAATCCTCAGCTGTCAGGTAATATAGTTCTCAAATGCTAGTAATATAAAAATTACTGTAATAATATAAGTGATGTCGCAGCTGTCCGGGCACTGGCACTTCTGGAGCTCAAATCTGCAACTATCCTATTTTCTAATCTTTATTCTTTTATTCACCAAAATGACCGACATGGGCAGCTCAGATACCCAGCAGAGGAGGTAAAGGTTTGTTTGTTTTTTTTAACCTTAACAGATCATTCCACTGTGTAGTGTATTCCATAGGCTCAACACGATGAGAAGTTATAGATATATTTTTTCCTGCTTCACCCCTCTCTATTGTCCAGGAGACTAATTGTGTGTGGTCACATGAACATGTGTGTGACAGGAAACGTTAAATTCTTTTTGAGTCTTTCCTTTGGGGGCTGACAGGAGTGGCGGGGGGCATTCTCTTACAAATCCTTTTCCTAAGAAAAGTGTGGGAACAAAAGGCGAGAATAAGTCAATTCTCAGAATAAGATGTTCTACCAAGATGTAAAGGGTGGTGGTGGTGGGGGGCAAAAGTAATTTTCAACAGCGAGGCGAGAGCCGCCGTGAGTGGGAGTCAATCAAATCAATGACACAGCTTCATAATGTGGTGCTGGCTGCAGTACGGAAATACAGAGAAAAAACTGCAGGAGTCCCTGTTATGTCCCTTCGCGATGAATAAGGCGCTCTGCTAGAACCTGGGGTGCTCAGGTGATCTGTCTGCCACTGCTTCCTCTGGTGTCAAAGGGGATTTGCAGTTACCTAGAAGGGAAAGCACTTTTTGTTTCCTTGCTGAACCCTAAAAATGAGAGAGATTTGTCTTCACCTGAGGGATCTGCCCATGCTATGGTTCTATGACCCAGGGACTCTTGTCTGTGAGCGAAGATCTGAGCACTCCTCTAACTATCCAAGCACTAGTCCAGATAAATTTACAGGCCGGTGAGTGATCAATGGTTGGCTCGGCTTGGATGTTATGGCTGAAAGAATGACTTAGCCATCAAGCCCACATAACTCCCGGAATAATTAGCATTGCAGCCTTTGTGCTGGACACTCTTTAGATGAATGCTTACTTTCAGAAATGACAGCAGGGAGAGGAATTGTGTAAATTGACTTCCTTCAATGGATAGATCCATTTACACTTCACATTGGGATAATTTATGCTAGTTTTCTCTGATGTCATCTGTTGTTCAGGTCACAATTAGTCATGGTCTGTATTAACTGAGGGGTGCTCTGTGTATTGGCAGAGGAAGGCATATTATTTGGAAAAGTGCCTATGAATGCTGAGCTTTCAATAAGGGTACAAGAGATTATTTGCAAAAACACAACATTTACTTCCTGAACAACTGAAACTCTTCATTCTCATGAGGCTTTGTGGAGGAGGATGTTTTCTTTACTAGTGTACAAACAAACAGACATGACTAAAAGAGAATAGGACAAAATATTTATTCTAGCTGTGTAGTGCTCTTTGCTAAAGGAAAACATGGCATTTTAAAATACATTAGGCGATGTCTCTTTTATAGGCCACACTATGGATCTTTTGATAAACCCAATGTGAATATGCTCGTTTACAAGATTCAATGATCAAAATATTAATTTTAAGATTCATTTACAATGTCACCAAATATAAGGGATATAAATATCTATGATGGGGAGACAGTAATCCTTCAACATTTTGACATTCTTGATACAGGTTGGAGTCCTTTGTGTGTTTCTGTGTAATTTAGTGACTCTGACCTATAGGAGGTAACAAAAATGGTGCCCACTACCAATGTTCTCTCTGAACAACAACAGTAACAACAAAAACAAAGCAAAGTGTTTCCTGGCATCTGATTCTTTTCTTTTTGCAAAACATACCTGGTCCTGAACAGAATTTTATACTGATATAATTCCCCACTCGTAATTCTTTCTTGTCTTGATGCACTGGGCAGGGGTGGGGGGAGGGGGGATTGCATTGTTTTTTAAAAGAAAGCCAACCAGACAATAATGATGTCAGCATTCTGAAGTATTTATCCTGAAGACAACAGCAAGGGTAAATGACAATTTGTGTAACAGCTGGATGAGAGAAAGTATAGAGAAAACTCTCCGACATCTGTTTCAGTATCAGGATGGAGGGAAGAATGGTTGTGGATCAGGCGTGGAGGAGGACTCCCCAGATCAGCTGTGGAAATGACTGTTGCACCTGTGGGGCACACAAATGCAATCCCAATACCAAGTGAGGGCAGCTAGGACTCAGAGTTTGGTGGGGAGATACATGTAGGCTCCATGTTGGTTTCCACATTGTTTTAATCCCAGAATAGAAAGGAAAAGACAGAGACTTTAGTAACAGGAAAGGAAGATCCTAACAACACCATTGTTAACGATGACATTTAGTGGACAAAAAAAAAAAAAAAAAAAGGTAAGTCTGGGTCAGTGAAATGATTCAGTGGATGAAGGTGCTTGCCATCAGGCTTGATAACCTGAGTTCAATTTAAGGACCCGATGCCCAATGGTGGGAGGAGAGAGCAGACTCTTGTAAGTTGTTCTCTGACTTCCATATGTGCCATAGGGTACACATGCTTCAGAACACACACACACACACACACAGTAATTTAAAAAAAGAAATATTTTTTCAAAAGGAAGATGAGCCTGAAAATGCGTGCCCAGAAGAGAGGCAGGAAATGCCCAAACAGCATGGAGCTAAGGAAGGCGTGACTAAGAGCACGTCAATAATAAGGCAGTGCCCAAAGATCAACCGTGTCAGCTGCTGCTGCAAGACAGGTCAGAACAGCGCTGACGATACCTAGTGTTTGGTACAGGGGTGGCCCTGGGGACTGACAGGCTGCACTGAGAAAGAGGGGGAGACAGGCAGCAGCTCAAATAGCTAGGAAAAACCAATAGTTCACAAGATCAGTGTTCTGAGGAGTTTGGCCTGGAAGGGTCAGTGACTTGTGAGGGGCTGTGAAGCCACTGGAGGATTTTATTCATGTCACTGTTAAGTGGTCAGGAATTATGCATTTAAAAGTCATTTCAAAGAATGTAGCTGGGAGGTTGACTACACAAGAAAAGAGAAATCGTAGGAATCAACTCTTTCTGATGTTTGACAGGTTGATGGGAACAGTTCCCACCCAATGTGTCTTCCGCATTCTTTGTGAGGAAGGAAGCGAGATCAATTGTTCAGAGTAAGAAGTCAGAGGGCTGGAGATTTGGGGAAAGTAGGGTAGAGTCTGAAGTCACTGAAGACAAAACAATGGGAGATGTGCAGTTGGGGGTGCTGGGTAGCACAGACTGGTTGGAGTTGATGATCAAACATTTAGACAGAAGGAGGAAACCAGTCTTTAAGGTATGAAGCTCTGTAATGCAACCACTCAGATTGAGTTAAGGGCATTACCTCAACTGAGCTGTGCTTGCTTTAGAAGTGGGAGCTTTTACTGCTTGGAACTGTTTTCAGATGAGCGGCACAGCGGACATAGTGGAATCTGAGCGTTTGTGGGGCTGTTGTGAAAGTGGCGACGCATGGCTCTCACCTGGACAGAGAGGCACCCGAAGAAAGGGTGTGAACCAGAGTCTGTCGGCTCGAAGAGGGACCTCACTTACTGGTATGCCACCTTTAACACAGCTGTCCTACAGAAGGAGGAAAAGCATGTGTTCCTCTAAAAGCTGTAATCTTTTTTAAGGCTCTGAACATAAAGAATTTCCTTTTGATTAAAACAAAGGAGAAAGAGAACTGGGTCTAACTTTTAACAAGTTCTCTCTCCCGATCAGGTTCATTGGAGGCCCAACTACACAAAAGCAAACTTCAGACGAGTCCACGCTAAGGCATGTTCATATGTGAATGTGATTTCTGACATGCCAGACACAACTCTCTCATAATATGAGAAAGGCCACCTCTCTACTTCATTTGGCTAAGGTAAAAGACAATCCTTGTATGCCAAGAATTGCCATCCAGGTGAGGAGAAGGTAGAGGAAAAGGATGAATATCAAAATCTTCCTCAAGCAGGAACCACACCTCATCGTCTGTCATTCTAGTGAAAAGGAAGCCGAGCTAAATGCTTGGGAGAAATGATCCAGGAGGCTGAGAAACAGAAATCTACTCATTCTAGAGTGTCATTCCTTTATCTGTACTAAGTAGCCTTTTGATATTATGTTTATAAAAACTTGTAGATAAGATGAAATAGAAAAGTAATGAAACATTCGCTATGTAGAAAGCAGATAGGAAAACAGTAATGAAATAATTTACAGTCAGACTTCACAACATTTTTTTAGCCAACTCCCCAGTTTTCTTCACCAAATGATGAGTGATAGCCAGGGTAACCTTCTTTTCCCCAGAAAGGCAAGCAACCAGGAATTTCAGGTAGGGAAATGGACTTTCCTACTCACCAACCAAACTGCAAATAAAAACAAGGAATGGTGGTACACCCCTTCAACCCTAGTCTTTGGGGAGCAGAGGTAGGTGGATCCCTGAGTTTGAGGCCAGCCTGGTCTACAGAGTGAGTTCCAAGGCAGCCAGGAGTACACAGAGAAACCCTGTCTCAAAAAACAAAACACAAAAGCAAACAAAAAAGGAATAATCTAACTGTTCAAAGACCAACCTGGACTGAACCATGAACCTAAGGCAGAGGCTGGAATCTTAGCACGTGCTGTTGTGTGAGTGGAGATGATGGATCTAGCTCCTTGCTGCAGGAACACCAGGCTACTTTTCCCCCTTCAGTGTGACCATCCATTTCTATAAGCATGACTTCTTGTGGGTTTCCATGCAGAAGAGGCTCTCTGGCTTCATAAGATGGAAGGGTAGGAAAGGAACCAGTACATTTTTGTTTGCACCAACAAATGAAACAATTAGACAAGAAGGGAAGCCAAGATGAAGATTAGTTAAAGGAAGCAGACAACGGGAAGAATGAAAACAAAACAGAAATCCCTCAAAGACAATTCATCCTAAGAAAATATGGCCATTTTTGGTTAAGTCAGAAATCAGATGGAAGCTATGTTTCTTTGAGGCCCAGCGTTACAAAGCATAGGACAGGGAAATGGTCCTTCAATATGGGAGTTCTGGCCCTCAAGTTTAGTTTCAGATTTTTCTGAGCCTCAGTTTCCCTACCTCTGCTCTCTGGACACCTTAAGGCCCAGCTACAGACCCTCCCAACAAAATAACTTCGGTCGAGTTCAGCATGGTCTGGAAATGCCAAGTATCCCTCACTGAAGATCAACACTCAGAACTGAGACCACTTGTTCTAGTCTTGAAGGACTGAGGGCCAAGTATTGGGGGGAGAGAGGGAGTGGTCTCTTTGGCTATAGGCAGCAGAGTCCTGGGGTGGCTGGCTTTCTCCTGCCTCACCACCAGTCCAATAGCTTCTATGTGATCCTGAAAATAAGTTGCAAGCACTTTTATTCAAGTGAATACAGTGTTCATTGTAGGAAAAGCCAGGTGTTTCCCAAATAGACTCAAATGTATGTTCAAAAACCATGCAGTTGGGCCCCAGAGGTCACCAGCAGCAATTTATGGATCAGGCTTGCAACTCAGGCTCGCTGGCCATGTGAGCTTGTACCAGTCTTTCAAGGACCTATTTCTCTGTCTGACAGCTAAAGGAAACTCCCTCTCTGTTCTTTTGCCACAAAAGCCACTTCCCTAACCCAATGCGGTCTGCATGCAAGTTTGTGTAAGAACCCTCACACTCCAAGAACCCGTGTTTTCACGTGCCCCTCTCCATAGTTTTATAAGGCTTGGCAGTTAGAGCTGGTTTTATAGTTTTTTGCTCCTAAAGGGACAGGACTGGCCAGACCAGTCCCGGCAGAGCCTCTGCTTGGGCAGAGTCTATGTGAACCCTTCTATGGAAACATGGAAAGGCTGTGGGGTGGTTAGGGTAAAACAATATCAAATTCATGCCCTTGGGTAATAATCTTTCTTTGGCCGCTCTTTGTTACATGTGCTGTGTACAGTTGTGGGACTCTCACCCGGATCATGCAATGTAGAGGTTGTTATTATCATCACCCATATGTTGTAGATCAAGGTCCAGAGAGTTCCAATGGTTATCCCCATGTCACATAGCTCGTAAGTGACAGCGGTGTGAACTGAGCCATCTGACTCATGCTGTGCCACCTGGGGCTAATGAGTCTGAACTTGACTTGGTAGGATGTGGCCCAGCCTCGCCTATTCATGACACGAGTTAGCCTGAGGTGAATTTTAGTGAGGGCTACAGACAGAAGACAAGTTGACGAGACCAAATTAGCGCAAAATACTGAAATAAATGTTCTGTCTCTCTTTGCACAGGGTGTTAACTGTGGAGCGTTCCCCCGTAAGAGAGCTGCTCGAAGAGAAAAAGTGAGTTCACTCAGAGGTCTAGAGAATGCCATCTGTGAGGGAAATGGCTTGCTTATCCCCCAAGAGCTGACTCTTTATGAACTCCCTGAATACCTGGATGGGAGGGGATCCACTTCCTAGTTACCTCCCACCACAGTCTGTCCACTGTGACTATATCATTCCACTTAGAGTCACCAGGGCAGGGCACCTATGGTCACCCGGACCCCTACTTCCTTACCACCTGACCCTTTATCTCTGTAGATCTGATGCCCTCAATAATATCACACCTGATTCTCAGGACTTGGAGCAAGAGTTTCCTAGCCCTTGCCCCTTTCCTCTCTATTCCCATTGTAACTACCATAATTAGGTACCTGGTGACTTCTGAATCAATGCTGCTAGATTAACCCTTCTAAAAGCAGCCAGTATCACTCCTGTGTCCACACACTACCTGATTCTTCATTGTCTCCCGAATCACAGCTCGACAAATTCCCCCAGCACTCAAAATCTTTACAAATTTCCTTTCACATGGCTTTTTAGGCTCTCTTCTTCTAACAGCCAATCCTCAATGTGCCAGGCAGCGACTCCCACCCCAGCACACCTAGTGTTTGTTTGACGTGTTAGTTCTTGCTCACTCCATCTGGATGGTACAGCTATTCTGCAGGGCAAATGTGACTCATCCAGTGGATTTAAAAACAGCGGGACAGGAGCCTGAGGTCCCACACCTAAGAAGTCAGAACCTCAAACTTCATATTGTCCCCACCATCCCCATCCTATCTGTCAAAATCTACCTAAATCCAGCTTGAAGGCATCAATTCTGTACTTTTCCAAAGCCAAGTGATGAGGCACTCCTCTGGGTTCTCAGAGCACCTTGTCTCGCTAACTACTTAAAACAATCGGGGGAAAGTCCTGAGAATTCCTGCACAGGGCATGGTAGGGCACAATGCCAACAGACGTCAAGCTTACAGAATGCAGGACACTCCGATCTATTAAAAAGTTCAGCTAGGAGCCCACTAAACTGACTTTGAGACCCACTACTGAGTTCTGAACTGCGGCTTATAAACCACCGCGAACTGAAATCTTTTTGAGGTTTGCAACAGACTGGACTCACAAGAAAGACACGTTTAGCAGGGATTTAAGTGCAGTTCTTCCTGGGAACACAAACAGTTCTGACAAGACTGTGCCAGGAAGGAAAGGCCTTGGCCAGCCAGAGGCTATCAGCCCCTTTCGGGAAGGTCAAAGGTAGCCATGTTGTCGTGTGGCATTTTCGAGGAGTGAGATTTGTGGGAACCATAGATGCAAGGAGAAAGAATTCTTGATCAGATGTGTCTGACGACTGAGAGGAAACTTACATGCTCATCATAATCTTGAATATAGTGGGAAATCAGCTAGAATTTAAAAATAATAAAAATGTAATAAAATCCTTTGTTTCTATTTGCGTAGAGAGGCTCCGGGCCTTCAGGCCTGTAAACCTGCCACTGAATTTAGTATCTTTTCAACTTTATGAAGCACCTGATGCTTGCAAAGTGCTTGTAGAATTACCAATTACCATAACGCTCGTCTTCTGAGCACCGCAGCTTACAGAGGGCCCGAGGACTTAGAGGGAAGGATTTTTTTTTTTTTCCAAAAGGAGAAACATTGGTCAAAACCAGTTCAAGAGCAGGCTTCTGAGCTTATATTGCTAGAACTGTTTAAGATGTGGGGTGCTTGTTTCTGGAGACCCCTTAATTTCTCAGCACCTAGAGCCTGTAGCCTGTAGGTGTGGCATCCCCTCTCATGACAGATACTAGCATGCTACACTTGAAAGTGCCCAGAATGACTCAGTGTGCCTGCAGTCCAAGCCTAGGCCAGAGTGAGGGATGCAGGGAACAGTTTTTGCAGTTCCTGGGGAAAAGCTGGGAGGAGAACGCAAAGCTGTTCCAGACCCTTCCAGTACCAGCTGGTTAGTCCACATGAGAACTCCAGGCATGGGCTTGCAGAGCATCCTGCGTTCCGGCTGTGTTTATAGGCAACACGTCAACGAGACCCTGTACACGGCTGGATTTCAAGGAATTTTGAGGAAATAGCTCTAAGGGGTGTCAAAGGCAAGGGTTGCAGGATGTGTCTGCTTCCTTTGGGAGGAGGGTGGCTCCCCTGTGCTTCTTCCCCTGCTTTTGAAAGAGAACAGCACAGCCACTATTGCTGGCAACAGGCTGCCCTAGGAGCTGGGCATGGCTGGGAGGCTGGTGACATTGTAGTTTACCAGTCTGAGAACAAAAAGCAACTTTTTCTTTCAAAGTGAATTTTCATCCACACATTTTCTGTTAGGGTAGCTAAGACCTCTGTTGGAAATCCTGTCATTTCTGACAGTAGATCGCTAGCTAAAGACCAGGTGGCTGGGCTTTTAGCTGGAAAGTATTCTGCTTGACTTTGCCCTGAATTCTTATCCTACTGGCTCATCTTCATTAGAGGAAATCTAAGACTCAAATTTCTTCATGAGAGAACACTTTCATATTTTAACACATTTATGTCTTAGAATGCAGGCTGAAGACCCAGAAGGTCATTCAGAGTAGAATGAGAATTTCACTGCACTAATTTTTACCCAAATAGGAAATCAGTGGCTGTTTGGGAAGCAACTCTCCAAGGCCATTTTGTTCTCCCTGTCAAACCACTGGACATCTGGCCATTAGCCGTCATCACTATAACAAGGGCGCTGGGGGACTCTGTGCTTAGCATTCATCTCCTGCTCTCAAGAGGAAAAATTTCCTTGCCCGTGACGTGTATGACTGACAGCCTGTGCGTGGAGAATGCTCGGGTTTTACTTCCTGACAGTTGTGTGGTTTGCCGAACACCTTGCACTTGCTGGTGATTTTGCTGACCAGTCAGAAAGCCTCTCAGGCCCTCAGCTTCCTGGTAGGCTGTGACGGCCACTCAGTGCCTAAGTCCTCTCCACATGGATCCCTGACTCTCCAGGGCTGCTTCTCATTGCACGCCTTTTTGACTTGCACAGCTTCTCAATGTTCCAGCTGTCTATGTTCCCAGAACTCATCCTTTGAAACCTAATCCCCAAGGGGCGACACTGAGAAGTGGAGACTTTTGGAAGAGCGTTCTGTTCTCATAAATGGGACCTCTGTCCCTATGACCAGGACCTGATGACTAATTTACTTCTACGGCTTCAGAAGAAGGTTGAAGACGTACTTCCCCCACCCCAAGGGAGAAAAAATCTGGAAGCATTCAGTGTAGGTGTCTGATAAATGACTGTCACGGGGATGAATCAAAACACTTCCGTGAATTTTTTAGCCACTAAGCCACCAGACAAAATATAAATTAGCAGTAAGAGAGAATTCTTTTCCTCCTCTCCCCTGACCCATTCTCATACATGTTCTCCCTGGAACTCATACAGAACAGGCTGGTCTTGAACTCACAGAGCTCTGCTTGCCTCTGCCTCCCAGGTGCATGTGGTACCACACATAGCTGAGAATTCTTACTGTGACTTTAACTGTGGACTGCTTAAATGCATTCCTCACTGGAAATACGCTTGCCCCCTGGAGACTGCCTTTCATCTCTTTCTTCTGATTCTCTCCGCCTTGCTGGTTTTCTTTTATCCATGTGCCACATCTGTCACAAGTTTTACTGTTCTGCTATTCTCCTTGTTTAGAATGCCCAGATTCCTGTCTCATCCTTGAATTCCACGTTAGGAAACATTAACTCCTCCAAGGAAGAACAGTAATTATCACTCTAGTAAGTCCATCCTCTGTGAAGCATCAGTGTACCGCACTGTCTACTCGCACTTATGAGGCGGTGCGACATACACGGAGACGGCATCGTTGCCACGTCTACTCTGTGAGGGAAACCTTGACTTAGGGCACTCTGTCTGTGTGGGTGTCTGCAATGGCTTTGTATACAGACAGGTGCTAAGTAACTTCAGTCCTCCGGAGGGACCAGGCTCCTGCTAGGCGGTAATCTGTGCAGTCAGCGCACCCATCTATGCTGATAACATGTCTCTGGTAGCTCATGAATTTGTAACTTGGAAATAGCCTGGTTGCCACAGTTGAGGAGTGACTAAGTGACAATTAAACTTTATAAAAGAAGACTCCCCCACCCCCAAGGAGGAAGAAATGCAAAACCAAAATGCAATACTGGCAATACTGAAGCAGTGGGCATTTGATTTTAAAAGTCTTTACATTGTTTTCTTTGAATATCTTTAAACCAAATGATACAATACTAACCCAGAAATCATCAATATGATATCACATTGCTAATGGCAAAGCAGCACAGTTTCACCTGGAAGGGGCAATTGGGAGGCTTCCTTTATCGAGGGAAGGTACAAGAGGAATAATTATCATCAAAGCCTAGTATTGCTGCCATTGTGGAATCAAAAAATTGCTGCACTTCTCTGTCAAGTCCAAATTGCTCTCCATGGCATAATTTCCAGAACAGTAACTATGGGAGGATGGACCGTAACTTAGGAGAAATTATAAGAGAATCGACTGTGTGTACAGCACAGAGCACAAAAAAGTGCAGCTTAGGCCCCAGTCTGGGCTGCTGACTCGGGGTCAAATGAGAACTGTGGTGGCTCACAGCCCAAATGAAGCCTTTTGCTTATGGAGACCAAAGACGTCCTTCCATACTAAAATACAGCTGTTAAACTAAACACTATTGCTGGGATGTAAGATAAAGGGAGTTGGGCGACTCACAGCAAACAAGTGATAATGAATATTAAATGTACCACATGGCACTTCTTTTAGAACTGTGGCTGTAATGCATAGTAAAATTAACAGTTTATTAAGCATCACTCCAAGTGCCCTTAGTGAATCCTTTTAATAATCAAAACAAACCAAATGATTACATAACTAGTCTTGGGTAGGCCACAACAGCAAATCGCAGTTGATTTAAGCTAAGAGGCAAAGAAGTGATTCACAGTAGAGAATCGATGCCTGGCCATTAAAGCAGATCTTCTATATTTGTAAAAAGCAACAGTGGAACGTCTGAGGGTGCCTTTCTTTATTCTAGAAATGCCTTCTTAAAAGGATGCCTATATATCAGAAATCATCAAACAAAACCATATCAGAATACCAGCTCTGCGGAATTTGTCTACACCATGTATCAGGAGCCTAGGATGGCCTTGACAATTATGCAACAAGTCAAATAATGAGTCAGCAAAGGAATGAGGAATGTCTAAGATAGTGCTGTACCTTGGGAAAAATCCTTAATAGATTGCTTTGGTGTCATAATTTAAAATAATTTGGGAACCTATTTTTCACAAAAGGTGGACCTACGTTTTGATTTTGTGGTTGCAAAATCTCAATTTTCATTTTGTTTGCTTAAAGAGAGGTGAAATAAGAAAGCATACTCTTCTAATAGAGATATTATTAAAATATCTTTATGAGAAAAAGAGAAAAAAAGATTTCAGGGGGTCTTAAATTCATGTAGAACTAACTCTAGGACCTGGCATATAGTGGACACTCATTAAAGTGTTACCTGCAGATTTTGCTATCTTCCCTGCTTGCTAATGAAAATAAAACGTGCCTCATCCCTAGACTGGTGAAACTTTTAATGAACTACTAAAGAAATGATGACATTGCAATACTATGATGACAACTAGGACAATACTAGACACAAGTGCAGCACTGGCAACACACAAATGCCAAGGACAGGAGCGCTCAGTAGATGGAGCACACAAACCAAAAGCCTCAGGTCCTCTGATGGGCACCTTGAATAGACTATGCTGCTGGCTTCAGGTCCAGCAGCAACACTGGATACCTCAGATGAGTCTTTCCTGCCTTTGGGCTCAGTGGCTTGATTATGAAAACAGAAGTCCCTGCTCTTCCAGAACACTGTGTAAGGCAGACTCAGCCATTTACAAAGCCTATATCACTACTCCAGTAAATGACTTAGGGCTGCTTCCAGCAGTCAGCACAGGGAAGATCTGCACTGTGGGGAATCATCATTTGGAACTGAAGTTTCTGCTCATAATGTTCACACCTAGGATTCAATGTACAAGTGACCATGTGGGATAGAAAGCATTCTGTCATGTTTTAGGAGAAGTAATCTTTCTTCCATTATCACTCCCTTTTTCTTTTTCTCTGTTAAGATCAAAATATTGTTTCATTTAAGCTCCCTGAATATGTGGTCCCAAATACTGTTGGAGAACAACCCAGATGCTCAGCGTTTGTGTCTCTTAGAGTGTAGTCCTGACTACTCACGCTCTAGGGTTCAGGGCATCTGTTACCCTGCCCAATGGGAACAGACAAGAGCCACAGAACTCACATGTCTTTAGTGGTCTTTCGTTTGGTGGGCACTTGGTCCGTGAGCTCTGTGAGCTCTCTACCCATGTGGCTTTCTGGAATTCTACTATTGAGTCAATTTGCCAATTCATTGTTATCTCTGAGAATTTTTCGCACCACGTAAAATGCTAGCAAGCACACACTAAGTTCTTATGTTAGTTGATATTGGCACAGGGGAAGTGCTTAAAATGATTTGATGCTGCCCTTTTTATTTTAGAAAAGGTCATTTTTTATCTTGTGTCATTTGCTTTGGTAGGACTAATATACAAACATGCTTAAGGAGAGCGATGATAAATGACGGAATGGAGAGAGCCTCTACGCAGCCAACAAGTCAGCAGGACCATTAGTCATGGAGAAGGCAGGCAAGATTCCCGCACCAGCTGTAACACCCTGAGTCTAGGCCAATCATTCTATCCAATGTCTTAAAATGTGAATAAGGATGCACCAACTGTAGTTTCTAACCTGCTCATTATGTGAGATTCTTAGTGAGGTTGGTAGGTGGTTCTAAAATTTTGGGTTTAATGTTAATAGAACCAACATTGGGATAAGTTATATTCAGTCACCCACACAGAGCACACAGGGCCTCTAAGCCAGGGCCAGGCTAGACACAGTAGTTCAGCGGCGGAGTAGAATACATGACTACATGTAATATCTGGGTCATTTGAGTTTATCCTTTAAGAGGTCAGACTTTTAAAAAGTCCTCTCTTGTATGTAGTAGATAATCACCTTTCTTTAACCAGAATCCTAGCCATGAAATTGTGGGCTCCTGTGTTATTAATTAAGTCACTAGTAAATTAGGCTTGCAAAATTCTGGTGGTTACACTAGAAAATTAATGGGGGGGGGGATAGTGTATTTCTTTCTCCCTGTGTAGGGTAGGGACTAAAGAAAGGAGAACTGACTTGAGGGCAGCTAAAGTAAGTGGGAACCATGTCAGGTGTGTGGCTGTCTATGTCCAGAGAGGGAGATACATAGGCTAGGGGCCCTGGGTGAGTGTCTGCATAGGGCAGCCCAGATGAAAACTACTGCCATTTAGTTGACCTTGCCCTGCTTGCAGGCTCACTTAGTAACCTTCACATAATTAATATGCATTTCTTGCTACGTCAGTATCTGAAGTGAAGGTGCCTTGGATAAAAAAGCTTGCTTTCCAGCTTGTTTGCTTGTTGCCTGTCTGATTCATTCGTTCATTCATCATTAACTCATTCAACCAACAAATACTTATTGAGTGTCGCCTTCCAGCCAGACATTATTCTATGTCCTAAGGACAACCACAGAGCAAGAACAGACCCAAATCTCCATTTCCAGAAAGAATATATCCTGGTCAGAGGAGGCAATTAAAGAAAGCATATAATATACTAAAAAAGTACGATTGTTGGGAAGTTATAATGCAGAGAAGAACTGAGTGAATGCCCTACAGGAACTTGCTGATTCCAATACAGCACCAGGAGGATCTTGCAGGCAAGAGGAATGAGAGAGGGGAAGGGTAGAGGCATTGCAATCTGAGGGGAGAGCCAGCAAGAAGCTGTCCCTGACACACACAGGGCACACGGGGCCAGAGTGTGACTTTAATCTTCTGGATAAGGAAGGCTATTCCACCCCATGAGGACATGTTGATACAGAAGTTTGATGTCTGGTTTACATTTCTGCCTCTTTTGACCTTAGGTAGACTAAGTCTATTGCCTTAGGAGATTGAAGTACTTTTAAAAGTCCCTTGCATATTTAACTTTATGCCCCAGAAAAGTTAAAGATATGATTTGTTTTTATGGTGCTAGGGATCGAACGCAGGACCTCACACATTCTGAGTGCTCTACTGTTGTGGTATAGCCCAGCCCAAACTTCGAGGACATGACTCAGAAACTTAGCAGCTCCTCCGTGGTGGTATTCTCTTTGTGACTGACTCTGACCCCTAACCCTGATCTCAGAATATTGTCAACAGACATTTGAGAGGTGAGTTGTGCTCACAGTGAGGACACAGTGAGGAAGCGGGCTCGTCCTTGTCTAAAGGGCAGCTCCAAGCACATATTGAGATAAGGGGTTTGGCTTTATAAGTAGAGTAAGAGAATTCCTCGCAGGAAAGTTCATTTGAATATCTCTGTGTCCTTTGGAGGAATCTGGGCTTGAACAGAATTGAATTTTACCAGCTGTGGAATGTGAAGCTACTTAGGGAAGTGATTTGGGAGTTTGGCTTTCTGTCACAAGGGTGGTGGTAAGAATCCAAACCAAAGGGAGTGGTTCCAAGATTCTACCCAATAGCATAATAGCATTTGTTCCCCACCATCCCCTTATGTCTCAATTTCTTCTTTCTGTTGCATGGTTCAGAATTGCTGCTCACACTGAATTGTGATGAAACTGTCATTAATCATCAGTTTTGGCACAACAGGCTTCTAACAGCATGGTTAAACAGGAGAGCCCAGGTTGCTGCGCTGAGGCCATCCTTGACCCCACTGGTCTCTTGGTGTGTGTTCTCTAGCATTCCCAATCTCCGGCAGAGCCTAGAACAGAAGTGCGGGGCTGAGTGGAAAGCCTTCTGTACTGTGTTTGGCCACTGCTCATCTTTATTAAATCTTCATTTGTGTAATTCCCCCAACCCCTGTAGTCTCGAGGAAATTTTTCTTAGGAATGTACGTATGCATTACATGTCATGTAAAAATAAAACAACAAAAAAGTGAGCCCCAGTGGTTTGCTTTATTGCTAATAATGCTGAAATAATAAACCACCCTTGAGTCTGAACATTGGGTATCCACTGCATAGGAATGGGGATTATCATGACGCGATTTCTAAGAGACTACCTCAGTAGTCAGTTAAAGCCTCCTTTTGATGTTACTCTCAAAAGCATTTGTAGATATGGTTAAATGTACAATCAGTCGATTCGAAGCAAATAAATTACCCAGTGGGCTTCCTGCAATTAGCTGCATAGCCTTGAAAGCAGAACAGAGGTGGCTCTGCAGGATTCTTCCTCAAGACTGCAGCATTAGCAGCTACCCTGGCTTCCAGGCTGAGAGTATGCCCTTCAAACTGTACGCTTGTTAGCTTCCACAACTACACGAACCAATTCTTTGAAATGGGTCTCTACATGCATATATGTGTAAATCGATCATTTCCAGCAACTGTTTCTGTTTCTCTGGAGAACGCTGTCTAATTCAGGTGTGTCTGAAGGCTCACTTGTTTGTTTGTTTGTTTATTTTTTTGTCAAAAATTCCCCTTTTACGGTGCTAGGGATCAAACCTGAGGCCTTTCATAGTAGGCAAGAGTCCCGTCAGGGAACTACCTTCTCCACCTCTGTCAGGAATTCTTGGTAGAAGGCTGAGGCAGGATGATGGCAAGTTCAAGGCCTGCCTGGGCTCTTGAATGAGTTCAAGACCAGTATGGGCAACTTAGCAAGATGCTGTCTCAAAATAGAAAATTAAAGGGGTGGTGGTGTACATAGCTTATGTCTAGCATATGTAAGGCCTTGGGTTTAAGCTCTCAGTACTACAAAAATCAGCAACAATTCTTTATGCTGTTTTAAGCGTGGGATGGGATTTTACAGAAATGAAATCTCAATAGTTCCACGCTGTACAATACATTTCTATCAGCATCCTAAAATTTCCTCTGGTCAAGGTTAGGTAACCTGACTGCAGTGGGGGACTGTCCCTACTTTGGCAATGACTGGCATGGCCTAACCTATTAGGGTGACAGGGAACATCAACAGGGTCATAAGTGGGCAACAGAGTGAATGTAAATGCCACATTTATAATTTGTCTGAAAATATAGCTATATGATGAGGTCACAGTGTTAAAACTGGATGGCATGCTCCTCTCCAGGTAAACTTCAGACCTTAACTAGCACACAAAACCCCTGTTGTCTCTGAGAAAGGGTATTGGCGCATCGATGGCTGCACTGCAGTTTCTGGAATGAATGCACAGGAGGACACATGGCCGCGCAGAGAGATATTACACAGAGGATAAATCTGCTTTCATTTCTACTAGGCTGTCCTTAATCGTATGGAAATAAACCTTTGGTGGAAAGTGAGATTAAAAACTGTGACATCATCTAAATTTAGAGCCGCTGCTCCAAGCAAAAAATTTGAGTGGGCTCCAAATTTCATTTTCTTGTCTCCTAGCTAATTTTTCTACTTCATCCTTTTTCTTTGTTGGAAAGCTTCCCTCAAAGCATGTTCAGAATTTGGAGGAAGAATATGAAAACCTCTTACCAGGTTTCTGATGTTCTATTTCCTTGCTGTGTATTTCATTAGTTGTTTTCTTCAGTCAATTCTTACACCTTCCTATAAATTTGGTTATCAGAAACTGAAATCAATGGCACCTGCTTCTAGAAGAAAAGTCCAGAAGGAGTATAAACCTGCAATAACTTGCCAAGAACAAACTCCCCTAGAGACCAGGAAGGCTCCAGGTAGGTAATAAGACCAGAGCAAGAGGCCACTAATGACCAAGATGCATTGCTTTTTGAGGGTGGTAACCTGTACTGCCTACACAAATGCAGAGCTCAAAGTGAGGAATCTGGCCACAGACAGCCCAGATGAGTTTAAGCAGAGCTAAACTCCAAGCAAGCCCCGCCCTCCACAGCCCACGTGATATGGAGCGCTACAGGGATGGATATTCTCTAATTTACACACGAACATGCTCTTGCTTACCTCTGTGCATCTTCAGTTGGCTTCTCTTCACTTCCTTCTTAATCGTCCTTTCTAATTTCTAGAATAGCACCTTCTCTGCTCTGTTCCTTTCATCCCTGATGTGAATTTACCATATTTCTTGCCTCCTTGCCCCTTCCTGTTATAGCTTCTCCTCCTTCACCTGCTTGCTGAGTTCTATCAAACTTGCAAAAAGATCCTTTCTCTTCTCTTAACTTCCCCACTCCTGTCGACATGTTGTGGTTTTAATCGTTGCTTTGGATTTTAATCCCAGAGACTGGCTTCTTCTCACTGAATGGAGAGGGATTTTGTCACTCCAGAAAACCAGCGAGGACCCAACACATTAGCTCACATGGCAATTGTCAGTTTCCTCCTGTGTGGAGCTTTTGACTGGATTAGCCATGGACGGCTTGCTTCTACAGGGTCAAGCACTTCAGCCCGGTGTTTCAGCCCTCGAACTCACATGACAGGGCATGTCTGAACTGCTGCATTCACACTGACGGCTAGAATTTTGTTTTTGTTTTTTAAAATTCTTTTCAGAGTAAAAAGTTTACCTAAGTGTTCCTGAGGGGAAAAACAAAGAGCAACACTCTTTTATGCTATGAGGAACCAGACTTCCGGTGCTCAGCCCATTCATTTCTCCTCCTACCCCATCATTTTACACAGGACACAAGGGTACACAGTAGGTTCCTAAGAAGTGGGTGTAGCTCAGGCCTGTCCACGCCCATCAGACCAACCAAAGCCTGCAAAGGCCATTGAGACTGTCCGGTGAAGCAGGTCTCTGGCCAGCCCAACTGGAAGTAAGACCTTGTAAGACCTTTATATAGAACAGCAAAATAGATAAATTCTTCAGGACCACGCGGTTTTGTTATCCGACATTAGGAAATGCCCGATCGCCACAGAAACATCATGTACATTTTATACAGGGATTTCACTTTGCTTTTTAACGCTTTACAATGATCTACGTGGTTTTAGGTTTTGGAATCATTCCTTGGTGTAAGCTTGCCCGTGGATTCACTTTACCTTTGTGTGCTCCTCAGGAAGTAGCAGTCCTATTCCTCAGTGATGAGGGTGCAGAGGAATCTGCCCCCAGGAGGACCTGCCAGGTTGTCATTAGAAAGGATACTTGTGATCAAATCCATACCACATCCTAAAGAGCTGAGCACTCTCCGTCTTTGTCAGGTTCTTACCCAATGAATTTGCTTCCTGGAGAGAGACCACAGACAACGGTACATCTTAAATACATGTCACACCATATCCACTTTAACTTCATGACTAGAGACACATTGAAAAAAGAAGTCTAGGCATGTTCATCTTAATGGTGAAGGAGTTTTCAAATTAGCTCAGAGATCTTACTATGTGGATGAGACATTTTTTGGGCATGACTCAGCATTTTATTTTTTAATCATCTCACTTTTATTAACTAACTAAGAGATATCACTTTTGGACACCAGTGGAAATCTGCTTGTCCCACATTGCAGTTGTAGGAATCTTGCAGTCCACTTAAATCAAATCTGGGTGGCATTTATTTATGGATTATCAAGAAATTACTAGAGAAATAACAACCTAATGTTGGTTACACCAGTTTTCACTCATTGTCTTTTTGATAGATCTCTGTTAAAGGCTGTGACTGGGTTTTGCCTTTCTGCTAAGATTAGGAACAGTTCAAAGAGATGCTCCTGATGGGAAGCCAGTAAGAACTGTAGGGACAAAAGAGAAAGAATGTATTCAATGGCATTGTATGAGAGCAGAGTATCAGAGGTAGAGAAACTGGAAGGCATGCAACTGGAAAGGTTTGTGCTAAAGATGCTTGTACTGTGCTAAGATGAATCTTTGGGAGAATTTTGATGTCTGAGTATTCCATTTTGCATATTAAGGAAAGCGAATTTCAATCAATTTTGATTGTGACGGCTGCTTACACTAGGCTTAGTACCAATTTTCTGCTTTATCTGAGCCCATATTTCCACTTCAAACTATACTATGACTTGGCTGATCAGCAAGAAAGTGAGCATTGTTCTGATGTACAATGATGCACGGAAGACCATGGAAACCCATGCGCTATGCTGAAGTCAGCCTCCTCAAGCCCAGCTTGATTTGATTTCATTGTACGTTAACTTGTTTCTTGCTCTTCCCAGCCACCTCCATTATTGATAATGATAAATAGCTATGCTTTGTTCTGTGAAATGTCTACCAGTGAATGCTACAGCTTCAAGAAATGGAAATACAAGAAAGGCAAGCGTGCCCCACTATTTACCATTTACCCTTTGTCGGAAATGGGGCAGCAGAAAATGGTTTCACACTGAAACTAAACCCAAACTCACCATCCTCTGTCTTAAGATCACTAACATCTCAAAATTGAAAGCTTCCTACATGATACTCCCTGGGATGCCACTGTTCCTGTGATAGTGATGGAGATTCCATGGCAAACAATGAAAACAGATAGGCTAGACAGTCCCTTAAAGGTTCCCTAACACCCTAATAGTCCAATGTTATGCTGCGCTTTTTTAATTTTTGTTTTTGAGATAGCACCTCACTATGTTGTCGTGCTGGCTGTCCTGGAACTTGCTGTATCGATCAGACTTACCCAGACTCATGGAGATCCACCTGCCTCTGCCTCCTGAGTGCTGGGGTTAAAGACCTGTGCCACCACCTTCTAATCTTTTATAATGACCAAAGAAAACAAATCTTCAAGAGGGTAACTTTTCACACCTCCTGGACTATAGACCTCATTTTCCATTCCCAATCCTTCCATGAGAGCCTGTTGTCTCTCACGGGCATTATGAGGTTTCTGTTCTATGAATGATGAAGTGCTATGCCTTGGTATCAAGAGTTAGAATTTCTTCCTCTCTCTTTCTAAAGGAAATGTAGTCATCTGGCTCAGTTTCCCCATGTGTCCTTGTCTTTCTGTAGCTATGTTTACCCAACAATAGCATCAGAGCAATGGCATCAACGAAGCAGCCTGGGCAAGCTGTTAATGAGCCCCCATTGCCCACAGCATGGCAGGGCTCAGCTGCCAGAGCAAAACTTCTCACAATGGACAGGACTAGTTAAAAAAAAATACTGTACAGAATGCGGGGGGCTTTCCTTTTCGGTTTCTCCTTTTCGTTTTTCTTGAGAACAAGGACTTTCGGAGTTTTACTCATCCACAGGCATGGGTGATTGCAATAGTTGGTAGCATCTACTAATCACAGAGAACAGCCACTGAGTAGACTTGACAAAAGCAAGTGCTGGGACCCCACCCCCATTTTTAGAAAGAAAGTAGGGGTGCTGAAGTGGTGAGTTTGGATAGCATTTGGAGGCTCAGCTGCCAGCCTTCGACAGCCCAACTGAGTGGCTTTGAAATAATGACAGTTCCTTGCTATTGAATGCTCGTTAACTTCCAGGCAGCATGCTAGTCACATTATTCAGTCATTAATTTTTCCAATCATTATTTTTCAATTTTCACCACAATCCATCTAGGATGGTTGAGTTCTAGCTATTTTGTGCTCAAGGACCTAGAGACACCCAGAGAAGGGAAGATGTGAGTACAAAGCCACACAGTTAGCAAGAAATGCAGCAATTTGAGCCGAGGACTGAATTGCTAGACTCCAAAGTTGGTGTTTCCTCCAAGGGTCTCCTATTTAACTGCAGAGAGCACAGCCATTCTCTAATGGGCAGCATAATTTTATAGTTGTCTTTCCCTCTCCCTCCACTTTTCTTTCTTCCTCAGATTCTTTCATAGGTTTACCTGAAACTTGACATCCTTCTGCTTCAATCTAGTGAATGCTAAGATTATAGCACACTCAGAGTGAGTTATAGTTTCTTAATTGCAAAATTAATTGAGGAAATCAGACTGTTTGGTCTCTAAGAAACTAAAACCATTTGAAATGACTATATTTGTACTACTGACCACCCTAAAAGCAGTGGCTGCTATCTGAACACATGCCAATCAATGTCAGACAACATCCGAAATGATTTTTACACACTGTAGATTCTGATAACAAGTCATGAGAGTGTTTTCTCATTACCTCTGTTTTAAAGACTAGGAACCCAAGGTGAGTGGGGAACATGGAGATCTCTAAGCATACTTTAAGTTCTCTACAAGCAGGAATTCTTCATCCAGCTAGAGTTCTGGGGTATAAACAGGAAGCCAATGGGCGCAAAGGGGTCTCTGAGCAGGAAGACAAAGTCAGACTCTGGAATGCTCATGGAGAAAGGGAACAGCTACATACAACTTAGACTCCTGGGCATATTTCTCCAGGGTTTCTCCTCCCTTGTCTCTCCTCTTTCTCCCTGCTTTTCATTTTGCTTCCTAAGGATAAAAAACTGGAACTTAGAAGCTCTCCTGAGAGGATTTAATTCTGAAAAACATCTACAGACTTTTTTTTTTTTTTTGGTCAACTGAAGAGTGCCATGTGTAATTAAAAAACAACCTTTATTTTAGCTGAGTGACTGGAGATGGAGGTGCTATTCATCTCACTTTGTAAAGAAGTAAATGGAGTTTTCACTGTACCAAAATAGGGTGGAATGTGTTTTTCCAGGTGGGAAAATTTCACTGATGACCAAGAATTGACTGTTATGCTGCTCCTAGTTAAAAATTTCAATATGTATCTTAAACATCTGTTGGCCCAGATCTGGATCCATTCATTTATTTCTCTGGAGTTGTTGATGACTTAATAACTTGGTTATGAAAGGCCATTAATAAATGAGCAGAAATAAGTAAGTTAGTCCAGTGTGTGTTACACTTGAGCAGTGGAGGCTAAAGATAAAGGTGCCAAGGGGAGGCCAGCCTTGGCAGTCATGGCGGAGAGGAGAAGGCATCTGATAAGGCAGCACAGAAAGTAGGCCCTTAGAATGGTCCTGCTGTGCATCAGTCTATCTGCATTGTTCTGAAATAGAGATCCACACATGCTTCAAGGACGATGGATGGAAGCACTCATCATGATGAAGGAGGGTGGACTACAGCTCCATGGTGGTTTTCTTTATCACTAACAACAGTTATTCTCTCTGAAGTTTCTTTATTCCAGAGAAGGGATATGCATTTTAGAATAAGCATAGGATACAACATATCCTCACCTTTTCTACCCCCAGATGGATTCTTAAATGTTCCCAAGACCAAAGTTTGGACTTTCTTCCATTGAATAACAATGATACACTCACGGACCCAGAGCCTCAGGTTTCCCCAGCTCTGCATGGGAACTGGAAATTCAAGAGTGTTGAATTCTACCTTTTATTTGCCTTGCTACGTCTAAGAAGCAGGAGGATGGATGTATATGGGATTCCTGGCTCCTTTATTACCTTCTGTTTCTGGGAACATTTAAAAATGGCCAGGCAATCTGATCTTTTTCCCACCCCCACACCCCACTCTTCGAACAAGGGACCAGAGTAGAGACTGGGAAATGACCTGATCGGGCACAGCAGGAAGTGGATTGTTTTCTTTTTACTGAGCCCCTCGTGTGTGGCTCCACCCTGAGAGGAAAGCTTATGATGGTCTTCTTTGCTTTGGGTTTATTTGGACTGGTGAAGGAAAAGCCAAAGGCTCTAACCAGAAATCTACAAAAGCCAGACACAGAAGCAAGGAAGGACTGCGTGCTGAACAGGCTTCTAAGGAAAGCACTAAGCGAATGTGAAGGCTTTCCCTGACAGGACCCGGAGCTCGGCAGCGGGCATCCACGTGGACTGCTGCTTGTTTCAGATGGGCATGTGAAGGAGTGTTTTCTTTTCTCTTCCTCAATGTTTCATATGCAATACTAACGACAGAAAAAGTTAAGGGAAATGATTAGTAAATGGATTCTGAAATTATTTCAACAATGATGTGAGCCCTTTTCTGGGTTCCCAAGCTGCTATTTGGTGGTCTATATAAATGGAATTGGTTTTTGGTATTTTGCCTTATCACCTCTGATCAGAATGGAGAGTCTTATGCGGTGATCTCAAATTTATGCCTTGACTTACTAATTACTAAGAAGAGAACCACATTTTGTACTCTAAAGGTAAAGATTCCAGGATTCTGAGGGGGGCTCATATCATAACTGAAGGGCAAATGGGAAATTTTTGAAGTTACTTTTTAAAAGGTCAACCATGAATTCTTAGTCCTCACATAGAAACACTTTATGTAAATGTTCTCACCTTCCACATTCCCAAATAAATTCTTATATGTTCCAAAGAAGAGGATCAAAAAAATGCACGAATAAGAAAAAAAACATGGAGGCAGATAATGATCAAGAGACAGGCAAAACTCTAAAAAGCTGCCTCCCAGGTATCTCCATAGACCCACAGGTAGCCTGTACTACCTGGGTTAGCTGCCAAGGAACGAACCTGATTCATAAGACTTGTGCTGGCAACACATGCATCTTCATACAGGGAAGATAAATTGTTCGGCTTAGGGGAATGCAATACTGGTTTTTAAATAGTTGCCTACAAATTCTTTGATTCTACGTTCCTTAAGAGAATGGAGCCTAATTCCCCTCAACGCTGTGTGCAGCATGTACTTAAAAACTCATGTCTAGTAAGTAAAACGCATACAAGCGATGTGATGCTATGCCATGCTCAAGATTCGCTCATAAAAAGACACCAGAACTTTCTCTTTGCTTTCTTTCTTAGACTGCCTGCTCTGAGAAGCTGACTTCCAAGTGACGACTCTGTAGCAGGCCTGTGGAGTGCTGCGTGTGTCACCAGAGTCTTCTACAGCTAGGAAGAACTCGGGGGCTTCTGTCAACATAGATGTGGATTCTCTGGATCTAGAAAAGTCTTCCAAAGACAATCACTCCAGCTGACACCTTGTCTGGAACCTCACAGGAGACCCTGAGTGGAAACACTCAGTTAAGTTGTTTTAAAATTCTTGACCCATAAAAGCTTTGAACTAATAAGTATGTGTTGTTCTAAGTCATTATGTAGATATAGCAGTAGATAGTGAATACTAACTAGCTCACACTCTATTGTGGATTATAGATACAAAAGGTACTCACAGGAATTGAAAAATGTAATAAATGATGATGCCTGCATTTGCATAGTTCTCTAGAGTATTTTTTTTAACCAAATAACTTATTTGTAAGGTAGAAGATTTATCTTCCCTCTTAACAATCTATCAAAAACTAATCATGGGTCCCAAAAGACCATATTACAAACTGAGGACTGAGGACAAAGACAAAACAAAAGACAAATAAATGGATGAACTTAAAGATGGGAGGGTGTTCACACCATGTCATTCTCGTTCCACAGTACTCTTACCTGAAACCTGACTTACAGCATGGTTTAGTTGGCATGATAACCCTTTTATATACCTGTATCCACATTCACTCATACACCACAATGGACAATGCATCTTACAAAACAAGATCCTGATTTATGCTACCCTCAAATATGCTAATAAACCCCCCAAAACACAACCACTACCATAAAGCTAAGAGTTGCACATTTAGACTCAGGGTTCCATTATACAACATCCTGCATCCATCTGAAAGCAAAGTGAAAGAAAGCAATGTTCTTTTTCCTATGCGACGACTTCAAAATCACTTTCAGAATATGCAGTGGTGTGCCATGTGGGGTTCCTGGTATCACAGACATAATAGGACTCAATGATTGGGTAATAGGCAGCAGAGAACAACAGGATAAGCTGTAGATAAAATGGCAGCAAAAAATGAAACACCTGAACTGGCGATCGATAGAAACAGACCTTGAAATAACTTGGGTATTAGAATTAATAGGGAAAGGCTTTAAAACAGCTATAAAGAACATGCTGGAGAATTTAAACTCACTGAGATAATAAGAACAAAATGAAAACCTCAGAAGAAAAACGTGAGCAACAAAAAGAAAGAGGGAAAGAAAAAAAGAAAGAAAGAGATAAAAGGGAGATTGCAGAACAAAGTTATATAATATCTAGAAAGAAAAATCGACTATATTGGCTTAAGGGCTGACTGGATGCTGCCAATGGTAGTAAGTTTGTAAGAGATAAATTAAAGCATCTAACATGTACACTGTGGTAAAGTAAGATTTGAATAACAGGAAAGTGCCTAAATGACGTAAGAAAAAATATAAAGTGGCTTAACAATTCTATGATTGTAATGCATGAAGGGAACAGGGAACACAAAAACCAGAATGTTTAAGAAGACAACAGTTGAATTTCATAAAGTTGATGACGAGCATCTACATGGAAATCCAAGACACTCAGTGAATCTGAATTAGGATAAATTTAAAGAACAACAAACCATAGTCAAGCTTCTAAAACTGAAGATAAGAAATGAGATTAAAACAGATCAAATTATGTTTGGCAAAAGAAAATAAACTCTCCTAATGTTTCATGAAAAAATAAAGGCTTAAAGGCAAGAGAATACAATTTTCAAAGTATTAAAAGAAACTGAATTCTACATTCAAAGTACTTTCTGAAGTAGATGAGGCAGTATTGGCCAAACTATGAATGAGAAACAGGCATACCTCTAGCCTGGGCAAGCTGCATCAGCAACTGGTAAATGAATAGATTAAAACAAAGAATCAGTCTGACATACCTGACATTTTGTGTGCATGTGAGTGGTGCATATGTGGGAGTATTAGAACATGTGTATGTGATGTGCATACATGTGTTTATGTAGGGCAGAAGTAGATGACTTTACTGTCTGCCTTATTTTCTGAGACAGGGTCTCTCACTGAACCTGGAGTTCATTGACTCATCTAGGCTGGCTGGCTGATGACAGCAACCTGCCTCTTACTGCTTCCCCGCACTGGGGTTATAGACATATATCCCTGTGCCTGGCTTTTCATGTGAGTGCTGGGGACCTGAAACCAGACACACGTGTTTTTTCAGCAAGCACCTTACCATCTGAGACATCGTCCTACCCAGCCTTTTATGTTGAGAGAGACTCTCATGCTATGTAGCCAAGGATGACTTTGAATTTCTAATCCTTCTGCCACCACCCCTGAGGTGTTAGAATTACAAGCATGCACTACCAATTCCAAACATGTGCAGCACAATAGGTTGAATCCATGCCTTTAGGTGTACACTTCAACAACTGACCTACATCCTCTCCCCCAATGATTGACACTTCTGTAATATTATACCAACTATATCCTGCAGTTGTTAGGTATGCTATTAAAACAGATGTTAGAAGACATATCTTTTCCATACAGAATGTTTATCAAGATGGACCAATCATAATTATAAGATAAAGCCAACCACATTCAAAAGACTCAAAATTTATCTATTATAAAATTGAAACTCTTTACTGTAGCCCAAATGGCAGATGAATTATGTCAGAGATACCAGTTTCTCAACTCTCTGTGTCACTATCTTTCCAATGAAATCTGGCGGTACTTTCCACAAAAGAAGAGTTGCCTATTTATCTACCTACTTTCTAGTATGCTCTTGAAACTCTCTCTGGTGAATACAATGTAGCAAGCAGTACCAGAATATTAGAACTGAGGCTAACCCTAAGAAACAATGCATGCCTTAGCCTACATTCTTGACAGTAGAATGGTGTGCCCAAGGTAGCACACAGCAGTGAGATTCCAGTTGCACATCTCTTAGAGTTTGAGTGTGTTACCTAACATCAGTATGGTGCCAGATAACCACACAAGCTGGCTCCTGTCTCTTTCTCTTCGACACGCATAGTCTTGAATGTTCCCTGTGGTTATTACAGCTGTAGCAGCATCATTACTACTTATCACCCAGGCTGTGAATGTTCCTTCCCCTGGGATTTTGTACTGTCTGGAATGTTCTTCCATTAGACCTCCACAGGAACAAGAGTTTTAGACAGGCAGCCCTTGCAGTGAGGAGCTAATGAACAGAGAATAATCGGGGGAGGGTGTAGAGCCTACTTCACTGTAACTGAAGGTTGACTTGACAGTAGAATGGAGGAGGACTTCTGAGACAATGGACAAGGCTTTCAGCTTAGTGGGTATGGGGGAGGGAAGGATCCTATGTTGAGATAATCAAGTAAAGGATGAAGACTAAAGCAAAGTCCTCTGTGCCTTTGAAATGAGGATCTTCTTATATTCTTGATAGGACAGAGACTTTAGACTGGCTGGGAAAGCGGTCACTTCACTGTCAATGGGCAGGGAGGCTGTCCACAGGCTAGACAAGTGCTCATGGAGGACCACCAGGGTGCAGCGGCTTTGGCTTTCGGTACTGGCTCAACACATCACTAGTTGGTTGTCTTAGGGAGGGCTCCTTTTTAAAACTTTCACCTTATCTCTTTAAGACAGGGTTATAATAATAGATATCCTTACTGGGCAAAGTAAAAATTAAAGATGATTTAAATCTTATAAATAAAATATATATTTAAAAAATGCTCCTTGAGTTGTACCTGCCACCTCCCTCTGCTTCCTCATTATTATTCCTGCTTTCTAGAACATAAAATTAAAGAATCTGCTGGTAAGAGAAATACGTGGATGTAGGCTCTCTACATAAAAATGTTAGCGGGGAGTACCCTTTTGGGTGCATATGACATAGTTAAGTATAATAAACAAAAATTCCAGTGTTAGCCAAAGAAAAGCCAAAGGAATTTGCTTAGAGATATTCATCTTATTTTTTTTATCAAGACAGTTTTAGCTACAATGTAGCATTAAAATGTTCCATCTGGGCCATATCAATTTTTGAGCCTAGTGTTCCATTCCTGAAACACTTGTTGGCTATCACGTGCACTTTGCCTCCCATGAACCAATGCCAACTGCACAGGCTCAAGGAGTGATGTGAGTACAGGGGAATGTCCACAGCCAAGTGTGGTGGCTGTAGTGGAGTTCATTCTTCGGTTCTTATAGTCTTACTAGGGATATTTGAAAGTATAAACAATGGAGAGGTACATCTTATATAATGAACCAAATGACCCTACCTTTGCTAATTAGTCTCTCCCTGTGATGAACTTACCTATGCTTCTGCACTCTGCACCTCTAGAGGACCCAGGGTAAGAAGTGTCATTTGTGCAGAGGAATAAATTCCTCTATTGTGCCCCAGTGACTGCAATTTTCAAAGGCATTCAAGGTTATGGCTTTCTGAGACTTGGCAGATGAGTGTTTGTTCACTGAGCTTACGCTCTTCATATTTGACAGACATTTCTTTGTGTCTCTGCTTAGTGTGAGTCTTTCTGGGGAAGAAATTTTATCCTTTAAATCTCTGCTGCTCAATTATTGTGGGTGTCCTTCTGCTCTTCTCGGGACCTTTTGCGGCTGGGTTTCCACTGTCTGGAGCCACAGCAATCCGAACCAAGGTTATACCCGCACAGAATGGACAACGAAAATCAGACTTTCAGGAGAGGAACTACCGGAAGTAAAAGGAAAGTGCAAGCTAATATTAAGAGCAACCCTGGAGACATTAGCACTGTGTTAAAAATAGAATTATGCGAGTAATGCTAAAAAATGAGCTTTATCATAACAGTTGGCAGAATGGGGCTAGGAGAAATGAAAAACTTCTAAGCTTGAGAAACTGTTGAGTGTGTCCATCCCACGCAGAGTAAGATCAAACTTGCCATTGTTTTCAGATACTGGTCCCATTCATCACTTCTACCTCATCTCATCCACTTTTGCCTTGTTCACTCACCTCTAGACACACTGGCCCGCACGCTGCTCTGCCTGGGCTCACACCAGCCCACTGACTCAGAGCCTGCATCCTTGCTATGCTTCGGACTGGACCACTGCCTTCATCTCCACTTGTCTTACTTCTCTACACACTTGAGCTTTCTAGTAACTGGTACTTTCGTAGGCCTGTCCTATATAGCCAGTGAGCTCTCCTCCCTTTTCTACCTCCTTACCTGCTTTATTATCTTTCTCTGACCTTACAATTTTTACCTCCTATCTTTTTCTGCTAGATGTCCCTCCCCGGAGCAGAAGTTCTCTGCGGGGGGAGAGGGAAGACATGAAAACAGCAGGGTGGGGGGAGCTCTCCTCCCAGGAGCTTCGCATTCAACAGGAGTGGGGTCAATGATTACTGCATGAATGCATGCATATCTGGGAAGATGGAATGTTCTGGGACCAAATTACCTAGATTCAAAGCCCACCTTTGCCTTCTTTGTGCCTTTGGTCACCTTATCTGCCTTCTGTATGTACAGTTTCCTTGTTTGTGGATGGGATGAACACCTGTTCAGGGTTATCTTCAAAGCTGGGGTAACGATAGAATGTAGTCAGAACAGTATTAAAAACCATGGCCAGCATTCAGTAGGGAGATTATGACAGAATGATGAAAACGGAAAAAGAAGCCACACCAAGTTCTCTTAAGTGCTAGAAATTTCCATTAAAGGCAAGAGTGGTACTCCAGAGATTTTACCTACGTCACAAGGGCATGTTTCCAAGAACAGGGACACAATTACAAGGAAAACTTTCTAGGGGTCAGGGGAAGGATGCCCTATTTGTTTTTGATGCTTCTGAGACATAAACAGTATCTTCCTTTTTCAAAACAGCACAGTTGCAAACAGTGTGTACTGAAAGCTTCATGGCTACATTTGGAGTATGCTTTCCAAAGCCTGGTATAATAAGACTGCACCACTATGCATGGCACAAGAAAAGGGTACTGTGTTTCAAGTTCACATCCCAAAGGTACTCCCCACAGCGCAGAAGGTGGAAATTCCTTTTTAAGCAGCCACATTTACTTATACGTACCCAGTATTGATTTTGAGACTATACAGCCAGTAATGGCTGTAAGGACTTTAAACAGTTTTAGCTTTTGGTTAAGAACTGCTGTTATGATTGGTCAGTGCAGAAATTATCCTCCTTATTCATCTTGTTAATGTAAACACAGTTTAATAAATGCAAAGCAAGTAGAAACATAGTCTGGCTAAGAATCAGACTTATGCTTGGGATCAATAGATCTTGATGAAAAGTAAGGCTCTGCCTGGCAAAAGGGGAGCAGAGAGCATCTTGACAAAAGGTTTGGAAAGTATCAAACACTCTTTGCTCAGGTTGGGTGGCAGCTGCATGGATCCTGAGGCCAACTGCTTCTGGTTGGAGTCCACTGTTTCTGGTATTTGACATTAAGAGAACAATGACTCTAACCTCTTTCTGAAACAGGCTTTGCTATTTGCTAGCTTTGATAGCTGAAGAATATGGTGGTGGAGGCACAAGCCTTTAATCCCAGCACTCAGGAGGCAAGGCAGGTGGATCTTTTTGAGTTCAAGGCCAGCTTGGTCTACAAAGTGAGTTCCAGAACGGACAGGGCTACACAGCACAGTAAAATCCTATCACAAACAAACAAACAAAAAGAATATGGTGAGAAAGAATGCCCACAAGAAGCTGCTATGAACTCTCCAGGAAGCGTGTAATTTAAGGTGGGAGTGGCGGCTAAACATGGAGAGAGCCCCCTTTTGCCCTCTGCAGGAAGCTC
This sequence comes from Ondatra zibethicus, assembly GCA_004026605.1. Lineage (NCBI taxonomy): Eukaryota > Metazoa > Chordata > Mammalia > Rodentia > Cricetidae > Ondatra > Ondatra zibethicus. The sequence continues at coordinate 47,374 of PVIU01002369.1, read as the reverse complement.
TGAGGAGATAGGTCGGTGAACAGAGGTGAGCACCCCTGCTTTTGCATCACCACTGCTTTTTGTCCCCCAAAGAGAAGGACTTAGTATGTGACTGATTATTTCCTTTTCCTACCCTCTGGGTGACAGAGAATTCATTTGTACGTGGAGCACACCAAGGATGTAGGCCCTGCAACCTACTTATTCGGCTTCTTTTTATCTCTGTCTGTTTCTGCCCTGATTATTCCTCATTCTGCTGAAACTTAACACACATAATTATTTAATTATATGTAGCAGTCTTAACTGTCTAAAATCTTTTACAAGATGAGATTGGCTTATTTTAATGGTGTGTGTGTACATGTGTGTGTTAGGCGTGTATGTATATGGGCATGCTTGCTTATATTCCGTGCACGTGGAGGCCAGAGGTTGATGATGGGCTTCTTCCTCTGTTGTTTTTTGGTCTTATTTGTTTTGAGCCAGAAGCTCTTGTTGAACTTAGGGCTCACTTTTTTAGCTAGGCTGGCCGGCCAATGAACCCCAGAACTGGCCTGTTCCCATCCCTACCCAGCCCTGGGATTACAGCTGTGCACCCCCACGCCCAGCTTCTCTCTGGGTGCTGGGGATCTGAACCCAGGGCCTTGTGCTTATGCAGCAGGCCCTTCACCCTCCAGTCACCGCCCCAGCCCTCAGTTTGTGATTTCCGTGACAGCCTGCCGAAGTAAACATCATTATCATTCATTTGTACAGACAGGGAAGCTGAAACTCCAAGATGTGAAAGCTTTTCCAAGACCCAAATGTCACCTAATGTTCTCTTTCTATGGAGCACAATCCTATTTCTGAAACAACTAAAAAATCCCTTTCATTATGGTAATATCTCCAGGTAAGAGTCATTGCTGAATTAACAATGTTGAACTTTATTTTAAAGTGTTGTATGAATAAGCTAAAATATGTATAAATTTTAAAAAGGAGTTAGGCTAGTGGGGATTTTTTTTTTACCAATAATTATATGTGATTATAAAAATTTTAGGCCATTAGAGGAAGACAAAGAATTTTCTTTGATGAATTTTCTTATTTTGTCTTCTAAAGAAAAAGTTACATGAAAAGGATAGAATTTATATAAAGGTTTTGCTTGAAGGTCAGAGAATAGATTATTTGACCTATGGTAGATGAAAATGCTTTTGAAAACTCAGCCACAGCCAGACCTTCCTCACTACTCATTACAGCCCAGGTGATGGCTTTGATTCCGCCTCTCAGGTCATCAAGCTGGCCCTCATCCCAATACTCCAGGCAGCCATGCTATGCTCTATCCCACGCTGAGGTTGTTTCCAGGGCAATAGTCTGTGAAAAGAGCACCATATGGCCCTGGGACACACATGACAACCGAGTTCAAAGTACACAAGGGTCATGTTTATCATGAACTTCATTCTTCAGCCTGCTCTGCAGAACAGGAGTTCTTCTTTCTTTCCATGTCTGACCCAGGGAAGTGGCCTCCTGCTTGGGGATGGCAGCCAGCTGTGTTCCATTGATGTTAAGAGAGGGGACCCATGAAATCAAAGCAGGGACTGTCCTCAAATCCAAACACGATCAAAACACAGTTTACCAAGTAAAGCTATGTCTTTATTACATTATCCTGATCATGTCTGCAGACTTCTAATTGCTGCAAATGTGGAAAATTCCTACACATATAGCTCTTTTGTTCTAAGGTGAGTGATCAAGTTAGAAATCGCTAAGGCAATATCACTGTTAGGTTTTTCTCACCAACAAGCCTCTCCGCCGACGCAAATAATCACCAATGACAGATCCTACCTTGATGGCGGATTCAAAGCTAGGGTTTGGAGAATAATTTTCTTCTACTCAGGGGATTAGCACATTGTTCTGAGTAATTTTCTCCAAGACGTTTTGGCTCTTTGTAGAGAATGGTTGTTCAGTTAAGTCAGAAATGGATCACCTCAATTGTTTCTCTGTCTCTTGTCTGTTTCAGTATTTCTGAACACCCAGATCTGATGAATGGGAAGCCACTTAGGAGAAACAGGTTCATCTGTTGTGCGCTGAAGAAGCTTTGAGTGAGTTAGCTGAGGTCTGAGGAGCTAGCTGCTGGGCATGATGTGAACCACAGGGTCTGTTTTCAGGATTCCTGACATCACAAGAGGCTATAGTGAATTGGTTCTGAGCATTCATATGTTAAACATAACCAACACCCTGAAGCCCTATGCATGAATTAGCAGAGGCAGCTCCTTTTAGAAATAGCTACCCTGGCTATGTGTTCTATAAGCACGGACCAGTCCATGGGGCAGACCGTGTTTTGTATACTGACTTATCCAACTTGCCTGCTGTGAGGAGGGCTCTTCCTTCAGACTGCCATCTGTGTCCACACCAACTCTGTTCGAAAACAAAAAGAACAGAAGCGTAAGTTCCCGCTGCTGAGGAGAGAGATCTGGAATGTCAATCAGATCATCAGCTGACCTAAACAGAACACCAATGTGAGCAAAGGTTTGTCAGAGAGCCATGCAGCCTCCTCAGAAACAAAATCCACCATCAACTGACCGCGAGACCCTGCACAGCTGGCCTCGGCACAGGTGAAGAAAGTGGGTACCAACAGCAATTCACTGCTACTGACTTTCCAGTTGGGAGTCAGGCCTTGAGAACGTGGGATAGGAGGCACCATAAGAAAGACCTTTGTGGCTTAAAAACCAGGGGTGGCCCACAGGATTTGAGGAGCAAACTCTCCCATCGTCATGGTTCCTAGCCTGGAGCAGGGTTCTCTAAGGCAGAGAAAATCAAGCTTCGTCTAGAGTCATGTAGGCTGCTCACAGGAAGGGCCTAGAGTCATGTAGGCTGCTCACAGGAAGGGTCTAGAGTCATGTAGGCTGCTCACAGGAAGGGTCTAGAGTCATGTAGGCTGCTCACAGGAAGGGTCTAGGTTGTGGGGCCTGATGGAACCTGGCGAGGGGAACATTCTTCAATGAAATAAAATGTTCTAAAGAGAGTCTTTAGGAAAAGGAGAAATCACAAAAACTTTGTAAATCTAGTAAATGCAACTAATATATAATAATAACAACAACAATAAAAAATCCTGTAATGTTTTAATTAACCACATACCTCTAAAATCCCCTTTTCCTCTGTAAAATTTGTTTGCATGCTTTGATGTTTCCTTTATCTGATAATGATCTTATATTAATGAGGATGGAAAGAAAAGGAACCCTTCCCCAGCTATACTGATATATCCTCTTGATAGCCAAGAGGAACTAAGGCATGCTTCCTTTCCCAGACTGGCTTGCTCCTTGCAGCACTGTTATGCTAATCCGCCAAATGCAAGATTCCTGAAAATCTCACTTCACGCAATTTCCATAAACAATGTGCAGTGTACTGATCCCTACCCATGCCTCCTTACTGAATACATTTCGGAATCTCCATTTTGACAGGCATCCACGAGAACTGAGTTTTCATTTTCTAGAATTGCTTCCAGCTCTGTGTATCTCATACCTTGTTTTCCCTCCCCTCCCCCAGTACTTGCAGGCCTTGACTGCTAGGCGCCAAAGGCTATGTTCACATTTAATGTAGTCTTTATGCTCAATTTCTATACGTTGTTCCTACCCCAGGTCGACCAGCAATGACCTGCACACACAGAAGACTTGTACACACAGAAGTCACTGTGGCTAGTATAGATATATCCCACTCACTGCAAATGAAATACATGCCCACCTCAGGGGCTCCTGGGTTGGGTCCCCCAAATGCAGCAGCCTTCTGATTAGAGAAGAATGAGGGCAAGTGGGGAGCCGTAGTAGCAGCAGCAGACAGAAACATCAGGTCAGTATGTTCAAAACATTCTCCTTTCCCAAATCTTACAGAAACACAGACCCTGGGAACACAGTGCCGGGGTTCTTCCCAGGGTCCTGGAAGAGCCAGAGCAAGCGAGGGGCTCTGCTGATTGCATTTCCTCTCCCATAGAGTGAGCCCCTTGGGTTGGGGGTGGGCTGCGAGTGTGGGAGGAAGTGCTTGCATCAGGTTACCACAGAGCCCCTGTGAAGGCTGCCTGCCTTTAGCAGACTTTTAGTCTTTACTTCAGCCTCTACCTCTCTCAAATATCTCCTCAGTCATCCTCCAGGCTTCTGGCTGGGAGTGATGGCAGAGGAAGAAATCCTCTCCAGAGCAGGGAGCTGGTCAAAGGACCACAGGCACAGTGAAGACGAGGAGGCCTGCCTAAAATAGCCAAAGCCTGCAAATCAAAAGCCTCTGGGCACAGGGAGCCCTCTGCTTGAGCAACCAGAAGGAACAGCTCTTGATTGCCTCAATCGGTGGCATTCAGGCTGGTGGATGGGGCTCCGAGTGGACTAACATTCGATTCTCCCCAGGAGAGGAGGCAAAGGTGTTTTAACGATTTCATTTATGCAGGAGAAAGGGGCACGCAGAGGTGGGGGTAAGAGGAAGAAAGGGAGGACAGTAGGAAGGGAATGGGGGAGGAGTGAGAGTAGTAAATAATCGAGACACCCTCCCCGCAAGTCCAGTTCAGGCAGTGCCCACGGGGCGTGACCACAGGAGTTCCATGCTGCCCTTTTCCCTGGGACTTGGATGGCGCGATGGATTGGTGGAGCTGAGCCTTTCTACTCATGCAGGGAGTTCCTTTGAGGCCTCATTTCAACAGCATCAGTCCAGCCCCAGCCCCCTCCTCCCCTTCTCCCTTTTGCCCCACCCCCACCCCCGTCCTAGGGCTGCTGGGCCCCCAGGTGGGCTGCGAATTGGACTGAAATCCCCAAGCATCGATTGGTGTGCCACTTTGGGGGCCTTTTTTCTAGTGCTTTGCTTCAAACACTGGAGAGAAGAGAATTGAAATTTCCTAAGAAACCCAGCTCTTAAAGAGGCAGGATTGAGGCTTCTCACCAAAATTTCAGCATTTCTCCCCAGCAGCAATCAACGCACTTCTAATCCCCATCATTCAGGCATCCAGATGGGACTGAGAAAGGATGGCAGGCGATTAAGGGCCCTGGCTTCCTGTGGGCACCGCCCCTCAGAGACACCGCCTCTCCCCACCTCAGCCCATTTCCCTGCAGCAGGAGATCTGTTTCTGGCTAGTCTGCTGGTCTTGGCCTAAAGCTGAGTGGGATCTGAAGTGCTCCAGGGCAGCTTGGGTGAACACTAGGGGAACAAACAGAAATGGCCCCACATGTATTTAGTTTGGAAGGTTTAGTGAAAATAAAGTTTAGAAAAAAATATGGTAGTTAAATGCCATGAAGGGACAACATGAGAAACACCATTTACTTGAGACCTCGGATTTAAAAAAAAAAAAATCTTGCTAAAATATGTTGCTTGGCTTCCTGCCTCCTTAAACACGGGGTCCTAGGGTATTCTTGACTTAACTAGGGGGCTCAGTATCACCTTTGGTCCCATAAAACCTAACGCTTGCTACTTTAAAATGATTTCTGAGAGGTGTGTGAACCTCTTTATGACCACACTAAATGTTCCCTGAATACTATTATTTTTTTTAATCTGCCAATTAGACTCCCTTGATTTCCTGGCTGCAACAATAATGCGTTAGCATATCTTCTCTGTGTCATGTCACTCGCCGTGGCACCGCTTTCTATTTCGTGGGACAAGTGGCCTGATGACTAAATTGGACACGTTTAGTTTAGTTTATATACTAAAAAATTTCAAACACTGTAGAAGGGTTTACGAAACAGTTCTTCTTACCTCAGCTCATACACCCTCCGTTTTAACCTCCACATTCCCTCTGAGGGTGGTGGTTTTCTGTGTTTTTCTTGATCGTTGTGTGTAATAGTGGCTATTGGTGTGCGTGGCACACGCACACACCATCCCCAGGGCTATGCAAACATTCTGGCTGTATCTGTATCACCCACTTTTCAATTCAAGGCAGCAAACCAGAATGTGAAAGAGACATATTTTCGGGATAACCTTGCATCCACTCACTTTTATGCATTAAAGATCACCTGTACCCTGTGGGTTTGGGAGTGATTGTAGAAACAAGACATGATGTCACCCCGGCTTGTGATGCTACGTGTGTACACAGCAGCTCCCCAAGTGAAACCAAGGGTGAATGAGACAAAATCCAATCTGTTCAAGTGGTGCTAAAGACTCCTCTCCCACAGTCAGGTTTCCCCTCTGCCAGTCTGACCTAGTGCCTCACGCTGTTTGTTAACCAGACTTCATTCCTAGGCCGGTACCTAACCCTGTCTCTGAGTTCTGTGTCCTGCTTCACCCAAGCCTTTTTCATGACCTGACTTCTTTCCTCCAGTCTCCAGGGTTGTTGTCTGAGTCACACTGGCTGCCACTGGGCATCTGTGACATCCTGTCTTCTTTCTTGAGCTTTCAAACATCGTTCTTCTTTTCCTGTCATTTCTATGGCTCCCCCGCCACGAGGCCTTCATAGGTCTCAGATCTCCTCTCTTAAAAATTTCACCCTCCTTGGGAAGAACTCCTCCAACTGTAGTTCCTGTGTACACCCGAGGTCACCTTGCTTTGTATATGGTGACCCTGGCTTACCCCGTTTGTCCGTGTGGCTACACTGAGGTCGCACTGCAGGACAAGCTCCTGTTCTATATTGTTTGTCAGCTCCCACTGGAGCCCACTCCAGGGCTACCCTTCAGCTGCTGAAGTATCCATGAAACTCAGTTGTTAAGAAGAATGGTCTGAAGCCAGGCTGCCCAGGCTGGGAAGCACGGATCTACCTACTCAACCTGTATGGCCTGGACCATGCACAGGGTGGCTACTCAGTTTCTTCTCTAGTACAAAGGGAGCAATACTACAATGCAACTTCACAGAGTGATGATAGTGTTTCCTCAGAACCAAGTGCATAGAAAGCTCTTAAATGTTATCAGCTACTGTTGCTATTAGTTTTTATTATTATCAGTAGCTTCTGTCAGCAGCCCCAGAGTTCAGACTTGCTACGTTTGTTGCTTACCAGTATCTCTAGACAAACCCTTAGGTTCTGCATTGAGGTATCCTACAATTAAAGCAAGAGCCACATTGAGCCACATGACAGTGCACAGTGGGACACCAGGGTAGCAATTCTATCCACATTTATATATGTATGTACATATGTATATGTATGTGTGCATAACTCATTGGTGGAGTAGGAGAAAAGTAGGATAGTAAAAGAGCAAAGGGAAGGAAGAAGGAAGAGCTAATCAGGAAGAAAACAAAGGAAGGTGAAATGGAAACACTAAAAGGGAAAAGACTACATTATAAAGAAAAGATGCAGGAGGCAGGTAAAGAGCCGGGGCACAGGTAGCCTTCAAAAAAGGAGGCCAAGAATTGATGTGTGATGTGTCTTTGAAAATAGACAAAGAGCTGGTAAAGGATTGAAAAATCAACTAGAAAGTATGGTTAAAATTTTATACAACATTTTGCATTTTTGATGTACCTTTTAATTTGAAGCAAGTGGAGTGCTGCCTCTGTGGTATTCAAATGGAAAGGAAAGTGAGTTTCGCACATATTCCCAGCTGTGCCCTCGAACATCTCACTCTGGGTTCCTCATTTACCGTGAGCATCCAGCTCCATTTTCAGAGCAAAATGCATCTCTTGTGGACCATAATGCAGCTTCCATTCTTGGGTGGATTTTATTAGACATAATAAAATCTCTGGATGCTCCCACACCCAACCATAGCCAAATGAATGCTTCAAAGTTGGGTTTTTCTTAGCAGGAAAGCAATGGATGTAACTAACAAAAGGTTCACTTTTCCCATTAAAACTTACAATTCCTTGCTGATCCTTATCACTTAGCAGTTCTGGAGAGGCAGTGAAATAGTACTAGGCCTTAGTTTCATTATGTGACTTCCAATGGTCCTAGGAACGCTTTTGATTCTTTTGAGCCTCCTGCTGATGGGCAGCCAAGTGAAGGAGGAGAACCCATTTCCTCTAAGAACGGCTTTTGATGGCACAGCATAAAAAAAGGACGTTTTCAGTAAGAGAAGAGTGACTTGATCCTGAACACATAAATACAGTTTGACAGTGGAGCAGTGCGAAAGACACCTGCTAATGCTCGAGGACTCTCATATGGGCATCAGGGCACTGCATGGGGACTGTCATCTGCCAGTGCACCTCACTGCTCCCCACGGCCTTTGATTAAACATTATTATAGTATGTATGATCAAAATTAATCCAATTTAATAACTAAAATACTGTAACTTCTTTTGGAGAAACAAGAAAGGAAACCAAATTTAAGTGGAAGAAGGCACCATGACCTGTTTCCCTTTGTAATTTCAGTATGACATGATAGCAGGCTTTGGACCACGGGTCTCAAATCTGACCTCTCTCATTTACTCCATTTGCAACTTTGAAAGTTTTCAAGTTTCACCTATTAGCGTGGTGTGCTTGTCTGTGTGGGAGAATGTGCCACAACATGTAGAGGTCAGAGGACAACTTTGTGGAGCTCTTCTCTCTTTCCAACTTAGCATGGATTTTCAGAATCAAACCCAGCCCAACAGGCTAGTGTGGCAAGTGCCTTCACTCATAAAGCCACCCCCCTAGGCCCTCAAACATTTGTGTAACTTCTTTAAAGCTGAATTTTCTTAACTGTAAATGGCAATAAGCAGGGTCCATTTTACCGGTCATTAAACGTAGTCTAGATTGCTTTCTGTTGCTGTGATAAACACCATGGCCGAAAGCAGCCTGGGGAGGAAAGGGTTTCTTTGGGTTACGCTTTCCAGGTTATAGTCCATCAATGAGGATAGCCAAAAGTAGGAACTCTAAGCAGGAACTTGGAGCAGAAGCCATGGAGGAAGTCTGCTTACTGGCTTGTTCTCGTCAGTTCACGCTCAGTCTGCTTTCTTCTACCACCCAGAATCACCTGCCTAGAGTTGGCACTACCCATAGTGGGCCCACCCTTCCCGCATAATCAAGACAATTCCCAAAACACATGGTCATAGGCCAGTTTGATCTAGGTGTTTCTTCAATTGGGGCTCCCTCTTTCCATTCGACTCTTGGTTGTGTCAAGTTCACAATAAAAACTAAGTAGTTCAACAAGGAAGGAATCAGATATATATATATATATATATTGTATAATATATATATTATATATATATTTATTATACAAAACACTGGCTGCCACCCAAGAAATGGCCATAGAATATTAGTTAATGTCATTCTTATTAGGGAGTAATTGATATAGTTTAAATCAAGCGATAAATACATATTAGGTTAAAACCAAGGGTGGATTTTCTATAATGATAGATGCTGAGATACAAAGGACAATAACAGGACTGCTGCCATCCCTGCAGAACTCTCGTGTGGAGTCAGGATCGTCACGCATGGGCAATGGGAGCACACCAGTAAGGAACCTGACAGAGGGGGCTGCAGGAGAGCTAAGTATGCTTCTTAGACGAGCTGGGCACTGAAAACTGAGAATGGGCTTGAAGGCACAAGACGAGGAAGTTGAGGAAGGGGACTTCTGAGCAGAAGCACAGCAGTATAAAGAAGGTGGGAAGGTGGTGAACAGCTAGACTGCAGGCAGGGTTGCTTCTTTGCCACTACAAAGTGTTGGGGGGCTGAATTCTAAAGACTCTCGAGTGCTATGCTTAGGAAGGTGTATTAGAAAGATCCCTGGAGTTATGTGTTATGAGTCCAGCAAGACTCCTAGAAGTGCAGGTCATTTACTGAACAGCATCAGTGGTTTAGCTAAGAATTCATTAGCATATAATTTAGGACGCAGTTGAAGAGGCACTATATCTCAGAGGTGTGGCTACCCACGGTGGGATGCTGAAGGGGCACATGACGGACCCATGTGGAGATGTCTCTGAACTTCTACTTAGGACACGTGAAAGGGTTGCTTTCCTCCTATATCAAAGAGGGGGGTGCATAGGTCAGAGTCTCCCCAAAATGATGTCCAATTGGGAAGTTGAAATTGAAACTCAGGGTCATAAGGTCAGAGCGTTTCTGCCACAATGGAACCTGGCAAATCTCCAGATTACCAACTCGGGAGAAATGAACTCTTCACCTTTCTGCTCTTTGTTTGACTGTAAGAGAGGTTCAGACCATCAAGTAAAGCGCAAGGAATAAGGATAACTACACAGATCAGGGCCACGATATAACCACGTGTCAGTGTGGCTTGGATTCAAGAAAAGCAACAGTTCCCATCCACGGTGAAGCAAAAGATGATGGAGCGTAACAGCAACGTTGCTACAGTGAGTGCCTCAGTCAGTCACTGGGTAGATGGCATGACACTTCTACTCATCGTTTCGGAGCACGGGTATGGACTCTGTGGTGGCTCTCCTTCTGCACGTGGCGCATGAGGAAATATGCAAATGAAGTTGAAGATGCCGGAGGTTCCACAGTGTGACATGAAGGATGCATGTGGTCCTCGCCCCCAGAGTGCACAAGCCTGAGGATGCTTCTTAGAGCAGAACTGCCTTCTCGGCATGGACCTAGCTACAGAAAGAAACCCTCTGTTCTGGGATACACTTCCCAAACCTTTGGGCCTGACCTGTTATTAAACGGAACGTGACTGGGCCAAGGGATTATTTTGGCATTCCTGCTTTGCTGCCCTGAGCTGCCCACACGAATCTGCTTTTTCCAGAGATTCTGGAATGGATTCCATAAAACACTGTCAAGCTGAGCAGGCGAAGGGAGTCTGGTCTGTCAGACTCTGCTGCTAGAGTTTACCAGAGATCCTCCAGGGCCGTTATCAAGAGGCATGCAATATTTTCAGCACCATCCTGAAGACTACCTCATCAGAGTGTATTCGGTTGCTTTCTCAACACGAAAGAGATACAAATAGCATCTGCCCCTGGTGGGTTTGTGAGTATGGCCCACATGGGGCCCAGCAGAGGCCTACTGAAGAAGTGCCTGGAAGCCAGAGTTGTCCTTGCACTGATTGTCGATGGCACTGTCTTTGTACCCATGCATTCTGGTTTGAAACCTCTGATGGAACAGTTGTGTGTCACCCATCTCACCTGGCCCTAAAGCAGATTTTCTTTGTGACTTCTGATGCCATCAGGGGTTTGTAGACAATAGACTTTGGGGGTATGAGGACTGAGAAAAGTAGGTGTGTTCTGCCTGCACAGCTGTGCCATGTGGCAAGGGTTTAACCCCATCTGTCAACTTGGGAATACCGTTGAGAGATGTATGGGATGCTAAAAATATTATGGTCTCTGAAAATTAAACTTCAGTAAACAAGTGCATGTCGCAGACAGAAACACATCCCGTGCTTCACGTTGAGCAAAACTTCCTTTAAATTCAGAGTGTTTAGTTCTGCCAAGAGGTAAGCTAATTTCAAACAACAGCGAAGATCCGTTAGAAACTGGATTAAGAATGATTATGCAGACTAATTTATTTTGACCTAAGCCACAAGTGCACTGACACCCTTTGGTGGGAAGACAGATGCTGAAGCTTAGCCAGGCAGCTGGCCTTTCTTTCCTAAGGCTTCTCTGTGGGTGCCCTGCCTGAGCAATTAGGGATTTATCAGAGCCAAATGCACATCCCCAGAAAAACCATGCTTTCAAGTGGATTAGCTTGTTTAAATTCTAGTGTGTTACCAGGTGGGGTGTCTTCTCAAAGTCAGGCTGAACATGTTATATGGGAAAAGACATTTTATTGCCGAATATAAAGTAGTCACAGGAGCATGCTTTATGTGTTGGTATGAAATAGAAAGTGGTTGAAAATAAATCCTAGACTATTGGGCATTTGGGGGGAAAAGTGGAAATTCTAATACCTGGAAACTATGTGGCTACCTCACAGTCAAGCAAAGAAATAGATGGTAATTCGGAAGGACATCTTTCCCTCACCCCAAGCCACTCCTCACTACAGTGAACAGCAGAGAGAACTGTGGCCGAATCCTTGCTCTCCGGCAACGCCATGTTTGGTGCACCGTGTGGGTCTGGAGAGAGCTGAGAGTATCCTTGTGATGCTGCTCTTGGGTGTTTCCCAGCTGCCCCGGAAGCCAGGGAGGGAGCTAGAATGGCTCCCTGCTCTTGCAGTACAAGGTCTGTAGCCCTGTGAAAATCACCTGCACAAATCGAGGGGACTTTGACAATGGGGTCATATAGGTGAAACAAGTATTTAGAGAATATAAAAGGCCCTCTTAGCACAGTCTAAGAAAAAGCTGGTCCAATTAAAGCCAATGACAACCAGGAGTTATTTTTGTCTGGTAATGCCTTAGAAAGAATCCTTAGAAGTAAGCAACAATGCTTTCAAGACTGATGGATGTTTAAGTATAACAAACACATAAAAGGCAAAAATCATCCCATACAGAAGGTAAAATTCTAGTGCTCTATTTGGGACCCTCCATCCCAAATCAGCTTTCCCATTTGTGGGGTAGGTTTGGAGAAAGTGATATCTCCAACAAATCATGACCCTCTCGCAGTGCTAATGCCTTGCCTTCCTTAACACAGAATGAGGTTTTCTGTGGCTCTTGGGAAATTAGGCTTAAAAGGTAAGGGCTAGGCAGAGGTAATTCTTGGGCTTGTATTCACACAAGGTAAAAGTGATTGAGTCAGAAGAGTGTGAAAACAAAATCTCAAGGGAACTACAGTTATTGGTAGATGCTCCCATAGAACACTGGAGTAAGAGAGGCAGAGGATAAAGCATGAAGTCAGAGACACAATACTACAGGACTACCTAACATGAAAAATCTCAAATAGGTGATATTCATGCATTATATGCAGTATACGAATCTGGGGAAGAAAACCTGAAGTTATTGTAACACCATGTATTTTAGTCATTAAAAACAAAAAAGGGAAGGGTTTGTAAGTAATCACTTTAAGTTTGTCATTACAACACACTTGCAGCTGGGCTCTATGGTAATTTTGTGCCAGTATGTCTATAGTTACTGGTCATCCATCACCAGCATCCTGCAGATGCTGCAACATTATCTGCCAGTATGTCTACAGTTACTGGTCACCCATCACCAGCATCCTGCAGATGCTACAGCATTATGAACCATGTGGGCCTAAAACAAAAAATAGCCAAAGAAGATTGTTTCACCAACACTAATAAATCATTGAAATTGAAATTAAAACGGCTTTGGGATGAATAATAGCTGCCGAAACCAGTATTTAAGCTCATAATTAGAAGTAGATTGTGATCTAAAATCTCAGCAAGTAAAAACTTATTTTCCTTTGAGCTTCTTAACACTTTATAAGACCACATGGTGTTATTAATAATTAACACTCAGATTTATGATATATATACATTCATAACACACACACATACACACACACATTCTTTAAATGAAAAAGCTTTTTCTGTAGCCCCAGAAGAGTTAAGTCATAAACAGTTTTAATATATAAACTTACTTTTTGTTAAAACTGAATAAATCTCTTGATTTTACAAAGGAAATTGACAGGAAGAGATAATGGATAAGTTAGGAAGCTGTTACTGCCATGACTCATCAAAAGACAAGAAAATAATTTCCATCTCTTGCTGAATAGGATTAAAGTAAATCAATAGGAAAAAAAAGTAAATCGGCAGAAAAACAATATTTTCCTCTGGTTTAAATCAACTGCTGTTAAGCATGGTGTCATGTGCATACTCACTGGCTTGACTTTGCTGAAGTGAAATTAAATGCTCAAATGCAAAATGTTGAGGAATGCATGCTCAGTGCTAGCATAACATTGAAAAATGCACTTTGATATTAGAATTAATGGTTTAAAATCAGGAAAGTGAATCAAGAACTGATGAGAAGGCTATTAGGAAGCTGTGTTAGAACAGACAAAGAAAGGAAAAGATGAGAGAGGAGGAAGGTACTGTATCACAGGCTCGCACATTATCACCATGACCACAGAAAATGCACAGCATGGGGACAGCATCAGCATCAATTTGGCAGGAAATGAAATAATGAGAGTTAAGTGGATGCTCATGGATAATGCATCATTCAGGCTTTCTCAGCTGATGACTCTAGAAGATCATGGTGACAGCTTAAACAACCAGTGCATGCGAACTGATGTTTTAACTCACATACTCTACATCCTGAAGGTAAATACCTATGTGTTGGGAGCTATGCAGCCTAGTCTTGGATCAGCACAAGACTACCTGTCCAGTGGGTTTCCTCAGAACAAGGCATTTGTGGAAATGGACTCTCACTTGGCAAGGACCAGTAGCCCACAGGACAGTGTAAGAATCTGCAAAATTCATGCAGCTTGCAGGCCCTTTTCTCTGTCATTATTTTGGTGATTCTTTGGGCGGTTTTAATTTTACTTTGTTAGTCACATATGCAATAGCTGTAATTTCCCTGGAGATTCTGGGAAAATATTTCCCCCAATATTAAAATATTTCCCCCACAGATTCAACAGGGGGCTAATGGTTCTCAAATCTCTTATCTGGAATTACCAACTACAACTCCCAAACCTGGGAACTTTTCTGACTCAATGAGATAGTTATCTACGTATAAGAACACAACACTTGGAGCATTAACTATGTCTCACAGTTCTGGAGAGGAGAGCAGGGCATGCATATACAGACTAGTGTCAACATCCCTGGGATCCTCTGTGCATATCCCTGGGATCCTGCTGTCTTACTCTGTCATGACCTTGGGTGAAATAACCACCTTACTACCATTTTCACATATCTACTATTGGGCCCTCGGGAACTCTTCTGATGTTGCCCATCTTCTTCTTTGCATCTATTTTTGCTCCTTGGTATGCTCCAAGAGGAAAAAATTCAAAACAAAATGTGGGATGGATAGAGCCATCTTTGTCATACATAGGAGCTTCTATTGGTAGAAGTGTAGCGGGATGGGAAAGAGCGTCTTGTCACTCTGCCTTCTACAGAGAGACTGAGACATGGGGTCCTCTTGTAGAAAAAGGAACTATATAAAAGCATATCATATAGACATGAAAGAATTTTCTGGGTTTGAATATTGTTGTCCTTAAAGCATTGTACCCATGTCTATTATTTTTTTATCTAACCACAAGTAGCTGCCAGCTGACATAAGTGCTGCAAGAGCAGGATGCGTCTGGCTCGATATTTAGTTAAGTCTGCAAACATGCTGAGCTCTGTGTCTAGAATAAGGTTGTGTAAGGGGTGGGAAGCTGTATTTGGGGAAGTATAAAGGGGAACAATGGGGGCTTTCATAATAATCATGATGTATTCCTTAAATTGCAATGTATTTCTTAAGGTCAAAAATAGAAGCCAATAATAAAGCTGTTCATGTAACCCTGGTAAGAAAAACTCTGTTTAAGTATAAATAAAGACGGCCTGAGCTATTCGGGGCCACTTGAGTGCAATCCACTTGGTGGTCAGAATCTCTACTTGCATTGATGCTCCTTCCTTGTCTCAGGACCTGAACCCGAGCTGAGGCTGGACCCTGACACCTATGAGAGCCAAGACAATTTCTTCCTTCTTTTATGTATCCATTCATAGAACATTGGTGGGAAATAGATCAAGATCACTGTTGTTTTGCTAACTATTTTGGGAAATATGAATTTTTTAGTGCATCTTTAAAGTAATTATGCTGGTTTTCACTAAACCTAAGATGACATCAATCACAAGGCATGTTTTTACTTTATGTACTTCCAAGAAAAAAAAAGACTGCTGCTTATATTTGGTACACCACTCATTGTATGAGAAACATTTACTTCAGAAATGTTAAGATGTGAAAATGTAAGTTTAGAATCAGTGATCTATACTTATAAAATATTCCAAATTCAGGGTTTATAAGCAAAACTTGCTTGTAAACATACTAGCCCTGTTTATTTCATGTATAACTACTATACTTACAGGTTATTGAGGGGGAAAGTCAAAAGAGATACTTTATCAGACTATTCAGCATACTCTATAGGTTAAGGTAATTCATCTCCTTTCTTAATCCTATTGGAACTAATCCCCAAGTCACTTGGTAATTAAGCCAGGCTCAGAATGAGGTGAGTGAGGAGTCCTTGGGGTCATGCAGGTGCTGAGTGTGCATCTGCACACCCCTGAGAAGGATACCTCTGTGCACATCCCTGGGATCCTGCTGTCTTACTCTGTCATGACCTTGGGTGAAATAACCACCTTACTACCATTTTCACATATCTACTATTGGGCCCTCGGGAACTCGTCTGATGTTGCCCATCTTCTTCTTTGCATCTATTCTTGCTCCTTAGACTCTAGAGCCTGTCAAATGTGGACAGCATCAATTGAGTTCTCTTACCCTTTGGCTTTAGATCGGTCTGGCCAATAGCAAGCACTGACAGTTAGGACCCTGGAAAGGGAGAGGAAGTAAAGATTTGGTGTTTATGCAAGGCCCCCTTCTGTCTGGGTCACCAGTGTTGTCACCAAACCTCACTTAAGTAGATCAAAAGAGACAATAAAGATCAAGTAGATATTAATGAATGGAAATGAAAAGAACAATAGAAAAAAAGCAACACAAAAAATCAATGAGAAAAGATAAACAAGAGAGTTGTAAACTTTTAGACAATGGCAGAGAGAGAGAGAGAGAATATCAGATTAATAAAGTTAGAAATGAAAAAGGAGACACTACAGCAGATACCTGTACAATTCAGAGGATCACTCAAATACACATCGAAAATCTATGTTGCAGTACAATGAAAAATCTAGAACTGAATACATTTCCAGACACATGTGACCCACCAAACTTAAACCTAGAGGATAGAAACAACTTAAAAGAAATACAGCAAGCAATCAAAGAGTAGTAGTGGAAATCTCCCAACGAAAAGTACTGTCTATAACTAAATGGATACACTGCTGAATTCTACTAGTCCTTCAAATAAACATTAACTCCACTGCGTCTCAAATTATTCCATAAGTTAGAAAGTGGAGGAATGCTACCAATCTCATTTTACAAAGCCATTAGTATCCTGATACCAAACTAAACAATTTTAAAAATTAAAAGTATGAGCCAATCCCATGATGAACAGTATTACAAAAATTTTAAATAAAATATTTGGAAACTGATTTCAAGAATACCTTTAAAAGGGGACTGGAGAGATGGCTCAGCTATTACGAGCACTGAGTGCTCCTCCAGAGGATCCACATTCAATACTTAGTACCCACTTGGTTGCTTACAATTGTCTGTAACTCTGGTCCTAGGGGATCTGTCACTCTCTTCTGGTCTCTGTCATATGAGGCACACATGTGGTGCACAGATATTTGCAAAATATCCATATATATTATTAAAATTTAAATTAAAAATACTAAATTCATTCATTATTGCTAAATAATAATTGGCTTACTTTCAGGGATACAAGAATGCTTCAACATATGCAGATCAATAAATATACCACATAAATATATGGACCAAAATTACACGGTCACCTCAATAATTGTAATAAAGTTGTTTTCTTTGGTGACATCTGACATCTCATTCCTGAAGAAACCAGTAAGGGAGCCTGGGGAGCTTACAGAAGGCCTGGATTGAGTTTTTAGCACCACATGGAGGCTCACAGCCATCCATAACTCTAGTTACAGGTCGTCTAACACTCTCTTCTGACTGCTATAGACACTAGGCACCCGTGTGGTACATACACATACAATGCAGGCAAAATATTCATACAGATGTTGTGGAGTATTCCTTTATACTGTATAAAGATGTATCATTGTGATTGGTTTAATAAAGAGCTGCATGCCAATAGCTAGGCAGGAAGAGGTTAGGTGGGACTTCTGGGGACAGAGAAGGGGGGAAAGGTAGAGTTGCCACCCAGTAGCAGAGGAAGCAGGACATGTAGGAGGAGAGGTAAGAGCCACAAGCACTGTGGCAGCACGTGGATTAATAGAATTCGGTTAATGTAAGTTACAGGAGCTAGTTAGAAACAAGCCTACACTAAGGACAAGCTTTCACAATTAATAAGAAGTCTCCATGTGGTTATTGGGGAACTGAGAGGTGGGACAGAGAAAGACCTGTTACATACATGTAAAATAAATAATCTAAATTTCTTTAAAAAAACTAAGAAGAATATGCCTTATCACAGTAAAGGATATGTAACCCAATGCAATAACAAGAATAACCTAAATAAATGAAGCAAAGCAGAAAAGTGTATCCTCTAAATTCAGAAATGAGATGAAGATGTTTGTTTTCTCCACTCTTACTCAATATAGTCCCTGAAGTCTTAGCTAGAGCAATCAGACAAGACAAAGAAAACAAAAGGGGATAAAAGTAGGATGGAAAAAGTCAAGTTATCCTAATTTGAGTCAATATGAGCCTATATACAGGAGACACTGAAGACTTGACCAAAAATGTCTCTGATATGAGTAACCCTTTCAGCAAAACAACAGGACACACAATCATTAGGGCTCTGCTTTCTAACAAAAACAAACATGCCAAAAAAAAAAAAGTCAGGAAAACACCCACACTCAAGATAAACAAAAAACTTAGGGGTGAATCTAACAAAGGGAGTGACAGACTTCCACAACAACACCCTTAAAATACCAATGGGGGAAACTGAAGAGGACACCGGAGGGCCGAAGAGACATCTCAGAGGGTAAAGAAAGGCACTTTTTGCTTAGGCTGACCACCCAAGCCTATTTTCAGGACCAGAACTCACATAAAAGTAAAGGAGAAGAACGAACTCCACAGAGCCATCCTCTGGCTTCCGCACACACAAATAATAAACAAACATAGAAAGACTTCATATACTCAGGGGTTGGCAGGAACAACGTGAAGGAAATGGCTGTATTGCTGAAAGCAATCTACGCATTCAATGCAATGCCTACCAAAGTTGCAGTGACATTCTTCCCAGAACTAGAGAAACTATCTTAAAATAGTCCAATGACACTGCATAACCAAGGCACTCCTGAACAAAAGGAGCAGTGTTGGAGGCCTCACTAGGCCGGGTCCATGCTATGACCGTCACAGTCACAGAAGCAGCATGGTACTGCACAAAAACAGACACGCAAATCAGTGAAATCGAATAGAGATCTAAGACTCAAACCCATACAGCTACAACCACCTGAGTTTTAATAAAGGTTTCAAAACATACAGTGGAGAAAACACAGCCTTTTTAACAAATGGTGTTGGGGAAACTGGAGAGCCACATGCAGATGAATGAAGCTGGATTCCCATAGTTTGCCCTGTACTGAACAATTTAAAATGCATCAAAGGCCTTAATGTAAAACTGGAAACTCTGAAATGGCTGGAGAAAAACATTTACATAGACATAAGCAACGGCTTTCTACAAAGGACACCAATAGCACAGGAAGAAATCGTAAACACTGGCAAATGGGTTTACATGAAACTAAAAGGCTTCTGTACAGCAAAGGAAGTGAGTGATGGAACATTCTACAGAATTGAAGTATATCTTTGCCAGCTACATAACCAACAGAGAATTAACATTTAGAATATATAAAGAACACAAAACTAAATATTAAAAAAGGTCAAACAGCCCTGTCAATAAATGGACTAATGCATGGGTAGTTCTTCAAATATGTACAAATGGTCAATAAACAAAGGGAAAGAAAGTTCAGTATCCTTGGGCATCAGAAAAACACAAATTAAACAACATAGAGATCCCATATCAGTCCAGTAAGAATGGCTGTCATTTAAACAAACAACAAATAAAAATGGGGCCAGTGAGATGGCTTAGTAAGGGTCCCAGTTTGCTCTCTGTTGCTGCAATAAAACACTGACTCAACCCAAATTGGGGTGGTAAGGGTTTATTTAGTTTGTAGGTTACAATTTATACGTGAGGGATACCAAGGCAGGAGCTGAAGCACAGATCACAGAAGAGCACTGCTCACTGGCTTGATTCCAGACTCACATTCTTATATAGACAATCCAGGCTGAGCAGGGACGGTGCTTAGTCTACAGTGGACTGGGCCCTCCTGCATAAATTATCAACCTAGAAAGTATCTGATAGACACACCCATAGGTTGATCAGATCAAGGCAATTCGCCAACTGAGGTTTCCTCTTCCCGGGTGTTGAAAGTTGACAACCAAGATGAGCCACCCACGGTGAGAGGAGAGAATGGACTCCTGAAAGGCCCCCGCGTGAGTACACTGGCAAGGCCATGCCTGTACTCCCTCACACACTACACACACATAAGCACACACACACACTAATAATAATAGCAAAATTATTTATTAAAATTTTAATAAAAGAAACAAAAACAAATGCTTGTGAGGATGTGGAAGTGGGTGGGAATGTAATGTAATCTAGTCATTTTGGAAAATATAATGAAGGTTTCCCCCAAAACAACAAAAAAAGTAACCATCACATGACCTAGCTATTAGCACTTTTTGGTAAAGGGCCTCTAAATTAATATATACCATGGATACTTACACATCTATACTTTTTATTTTTAGCAGTATTCACAATAGCTAAGCTATAGAATCAGCCTTTGTGCCTACCAATAGATAAAGACAATGTGATATGAATACACAATGAAGCGTTGTTTCATCATAAAGAAGAATGAAATGTTGTTTCTTGGAAAACAGATGCAACTGGAGATTATATAAAACAAAATAAGACAGGTTCAGAAAGACAAACATTCCACATTTTCTCTTATTTTTGAATGCTAGGTTTTCCGTAGATGCATGTGCACATACGCCACATGTATGAATTACATGGAAACTGAAGTGAAAATGTCTAGGGAAAGGAACTAGACTGTAAGGAGGGGGCAGACGGGAGGGCATGGGAATGAATACAGTCACATTACATGATAGATTTGAATAAAAATGCCTTTATAAAGCCATCAATGTGTATAGCGAAATATGCTACTATATTTTTATAATACTCTGAAATTTCACCATACCTTAAGATCAGTCTCTAGAGATGAAACCATTATGTCATCATTTCACCAGCTACCTGCCTTCCTCTCTAGGAGAGGGTCTCCCAAGCTCCTCATGGAGGATTTTTTTGACAAGACTTGCCCAATTGATGTTTTACAAGCTTAGTTTTATCTTAAGTGATAATTCTATGAAGTCATGAGTTGATATACTAGCTATATATTTTAATCCCTCTTTCTCAGTGTCCATTGTAGTTAATTTTAGTTCCATTTACTTTGAGTAGTTCTATTTGCAATTTTTAATACTCTATGACTTAAAATTTCATCCTATTAATCTTCTAGTACAAAGAAAAATTTTACTTGTTAAAAACCAATGATGTTTTTGCCTTATAATTATCACATTGGTCTACTGAATTCTTTTTGAAAGGTAAGATATACAATAAATCTGAGTGATCTTTCTTAAACCTTAAAAAATTTTTCATCATTCTGGGGATTATTATATTATTATCTATTATTTTCATTTTTCTCTTAATAATTTTATTAAAAGACCAAATTATTAAAAAACACAAAGGCAAGCTACAATAGTGAAGTGAGTCATCATTATTTTACCATTCTTTGGTTTTATTTTTACGTTGCCAATTTTATTTTATCACCTGTCAGAAGGTACAAAGGAGACAGGAAATACTCTCTTTACAGTCTGTGTTTAGTTTCCTTTGAACACAATTGAAAATTCAGAATTTTTTATTCCTCACTCATTATGGCAAAAAGAATACAACTTCCAAAGTCAGAGAGTTCAGGATTATTAGATAAAGTTGGGAAGACAGATGCAAGAATCAGTAGACACCTTCACTGCAGGGCTGGTGGTCAAACTGACTGTGTGGGACTCACAGTTTAGGTCATTCCTCTGCAGATAGTGACCTCCTAGATGGATTTTAAACTTGAGAATCCATAGTGAACAGTGTCATTCTAAATCAAAGCTGAAATGTGGCCTTTTAGGAATAATTTTATTATATAATAAATACTACGAAGTAAGAATTTGTACCATCCCATTCTTATAGAAGGTTACACCCACTATCCCTTCTTTTTTTAATGCTGTTTTTGAGTCGAAATGATTTGGTGTGATTTGTAAATGGGTCAATGTTGACTCAGGTATGTATGCTAAGATAATAAAGATTATGGGAAGAAAAATAATTGAATGGACTCAGTAATTGTTGATTACGCATCTAAAATTGAAAGTGGTTTGTACTCTGGACCTAATAAGATAGCTTATTTTTTTTTCACCTTAACTAAGGTACAAGTTATCTAAAATTTCAGAAACTTTAAATTTCTCATCCTGATGATAAAAGTATGTGAAGAATAGTCAAAAGTAAGGAACAGCTATAATCTCCTAATTGATATATTTGAAATCTAGAATAAGTATTTGCAAAATTAAAGTATCCCAGCTTCATGCATGATACCGATAAAGCAGTTGAATAATTTCTGGGATATTCCCCATTTTAGATCTAGATGGCAGCTAGCTATCATCTCAGTGAAACAGAATTCAAAGTGCATTTGATGTTTGTCGACAGCTGATCTTCACTTCTGAACATTATTCACAAAAATTCTCTTAAAATATAAAAAATAAAGATGCACTGGAACTAAATGGTGATCTTTTGTTATATTTGATGTTAAAAATAATATATACCTATAACTCAGCACATCTGAAAACACTCTCAAGCATAGAGTGTTACCCTGTAGAAAGGTGTACTGAAAACACCCTAGAGTTCATTGTGCTACCTTGTAGAAAGGTGTACTGAAAACACCCTAGAGTTCATTGTGTTATCCTGTAGACAGGTGTACTGAACACACTCTAGAGTTCACTGTGTTACCCTGTAGACAGGTGTACTGAACACTCTAGAGTTCACCGTGTTACCCTATAGACAGGTGTACTGAAAACACTCTAGAGTTCACCGTGTTACCCTGTAGACAGGTGTACTGGAAACACTCTAGAGTTCACTGTGTTACCCTGTAGCCAGATATGTGCTGAATGTCTTGGGTGGCTTTGGAACCAGGGTCACTTCCATTTGAATTTTGGCCCAATGCCTTTTAGTTGTGTGACAGTGACAGAAGCCTTGGCTTTCAGGAATCCCACTTTGGGTGTCTATAAAGAAGAGAAATAGAACTTATAAAGGATAGTCATAGACTGCCTCCTGCACCCTGAAGCAGCTACAGCAACAGTGACCAGAAAGCAACAGCTCTCTGGGAGTTTGCTTCTTCCTTGTCCCCTCAGCAGTGGTGTTGCTTGGGTGAAGCATAACCAGACTGTGACTAGTGGACAAGTAGACCCAGCTCCAGGACACTTACCAACAGAGGACAGGAGTCATGTGCATGACGTGGAAGGCCTGCAATTAAGTGCAGCAAATCTTAGAGGAAAAATCATGGATGGAAGGGAAGAGCGCCTGGTTAGATACTAACTGATTATGTCTGATTATTTTGTGTGTGTGTGTGTGTGTTTAGTTTTGAGATAGGGACTCACTTTGTGGCCTGGCCTGAACTGGAACTCCCTGTGGAGTCCAAGATGGCCTTGAACTTGAAGGGATCATCTGAATCTAGCCTTCCTAGTGCTAGGATTATTACATACATAAGCCATGAGGCCTGGCTGATAGACTTTTCTCAACAATGAGTACAAACGGACAAAGATTAGACAAGAACTGCTATCTGGGGTGTTTGGTGCTTTAGATATCTGTTGAAAACTTAGGCTTTTTTGAAAGACACAAGTTATCTGATTAATTCTTGGTTTTTCTCTTTTGACAACTTCATTGCCTAAAGAAAACTGAAAGCCACAATAGGGAATGCTATTCTGCTCTCAGTGCTGAACAAAAATACAGAGCAGCAATGACAAAGACGGAATGGCTACCTTAGGGAACATTCACCTTACCTTGGACTTTATTAATGAGGAAAGGAAGTGGTAAACTCACTCAGGTACACCTTCTGGATTGTAGAAAGGCATAGTTTATAACAGTCAGGGAAAACACAGCAAAACTGTCCGGTGGGCATAAGGCCTCTCTGCACCTCTCTTGGAGAAGAATTAGGCAATACGTAAAAGTCATACAGTGACATAAAAAAAAATCTAGCACTGGGAATGCTATGATGAAATGTTCTAACTTGAGTTTAAAATAAAGCCCAAGCTACAAGTATCAACATGCTTACTGTAGATTACTACCTACTGTCTCCGTCCAGGTAGAAATGACTGAGCTTGCTCTGTCTTCCCTTGGTGAGGACAGAACCCCCTTTTCCCACTCTAGAATGAGTTCTGTACTTTTCTGGAACCAGGCCATAAAATCAAGTATTTCCTTTCCAGTCATCCTCTATCGATGTTCATTGCTACTTGTAATAATCTTTTTGAGTAAGACACATTTGCTTATTATTAATATTGTGGACATATATACTTTCTCACAAAATATTATTGATACCAAAGAAATAGGAAGAGATAAGCTTTATTACAGTCATAGTGTGTGCTTCTGTAACTAAATTCTATAACCTAAGTGATTTATTAACAGGTTTATTTTACAGAAGTCTAGCGACTTGGGGTGTAGGATCAAGGTGGTAATAGGGTATTGGGGGAGGGCTACTCTTTGATCCCAGAAGGGACTTCAGTTCTGCCTCCCTCAGGGGAGACAGACGTTGTGGCCTCACATGAAAGAAGGACAGAAGGATCAGTTTTTCTCTCCAAAGCCTTTTTTGTAAATAAATGACAGATCCATTCAGGAATTTGAAATTTTCATGGCCTCATCACCTAAAAGCCCCATCAGTCCAATCCTGAACTGGGATTGAATTTCAATGTAAATTTGAGAGGGGACAAACACACAAAGCATGGCTAATATGTTCTAGATGTGGGAAAATACCAAATTTTTTTGAAAAGTTTTCATAAGTGTTGCTCCTAACAACATGGCCCCACAATGGACTCCCGGGTAGACAGAAGACCAGACACCAAAAATAAAATGTGTGCCATAGGAAGGGAGCATAGGGTATGAGTCAAAGAGCCATGCATTTAGGTCACTTTTATACCACATGACCACTGGTGACACTCTTGTAAGCCTGCCCTGCAAGCCAAATACAACATCCAGTCTTCCAGACACACAAGAATCCTAAAAGGCAGAATCCCCCCCCTTTCTCCCTCCATAGCCCTGGTGGTCCTGGATCTCACAGAGATCCACCTGTCACTGCCTTCCAAGTACTGGGATTCAAGGTGTGCGCCACCACATCAGGCTACCTCTTCACTTTTAACCAGAGCAGAGCCCATGGGTTCCTTCTATTTTCAAGAATGATAAATTGAGGCCAGAAAATAGTCATTATGTTCAGAGAGTGTTATTCTGGATACTGCTCAAATTTTTTCCATTGAAAAATGATGGTTGGAACAGGCAAGGTGTTTCCTAATTTAAGATCAAGGCCAACAGAAGCAGAAGGCTTCTTGAACTGTCACATGTAACTATCACAAGAGGCTCTTGTTAGAATAAATATTTTGAATCAGTAGGTATATTAGTCAGTTTGGGCTGCCAAAAATACCATTGTAGCATGAATAATAAAACCTAGAGGCAGATATTGGGGTTCAACCTGAAGATCAGAAAAGCAAAGCAGCCTACCACTAGATAGTCCTTTTACCTCTACCAATGCTCAGACCGAAGTGGCAATCCTCAGACTGCCAAACCCCACATTCACACTCCACTGAGTCCCTGTCTCTTCCCCTTTATATTCCTCTCTCTGCCCAGTCATATTGCTTCTGTCTCTATCTCCTTAGTGCTGGGCTTAAAGGTGTGAGGTCCCAAGTGCTGGGATCACCTTTGTGTGAGCTCTGTTTCTCTTTTAGACAGATTCAATCTTGTGTAGCCCACAGTGGCCTTGAACTCACAGAGATCCGTCTGCCTCTGTCTTCCGAGTCCTGGGATTAAAGGTGTATGCTACCACTCCCTAGCCTGTATGGCTGACTAGTATGCTCTTTGCCCTCTGATCTTCAGGCAAGCTTTATGTATTAAAACACAAATAATATACCACTATATGCCACAGAGTACCAGATGGCTTATGTAACATAAAGCTGCCATTAGAATTCTAGGGTCAAGAAAGTCTAAGGGCAAGAGGATGGCCAATTCAGTTTCTGATTAAGCCTCTATGCTGCTTTCTTTTTGTGTTCTCAGATGCCTTTTCTTTCATACTTATTTCCAGAAATTAAGAGTTCTATGATGTTTCTTATAAGGACATTGATCCTATCAGAGCAGAGCTGCATCCTTATTTCCCCCATTTAACCTTATATCCTGCTTACAGGCCTCAGGAAGTCCTGTTATCCGCTGACACCGATGACAATAGCAATACTGCAACGTAAAGACATGCAAGGTTTAAGTGAGGACAGGAGTGGTAGGATGAGGGGACCGAGGAGTGTTTGTATGTGTAACCCAAACAAAGGTGTGAAAAGCCAGATGAAAGCGGATTGTCTTTTAGGCTAATTAAAAATATAATTGAAAAAGAGTTTGAAGGAAGTACCTTGAATGTGTGGATATTGCTGCTCTCAGAAGCTATAGGTTATTAAACAAAGATCCTAGTGCCACGTGTGGGATCCTGCTTTATGAGTTCTTGGTTAGGGAGGCCATACAGACTCCCAAATAATACAGGTTATTGTAATTGTTCTTGGTTGCCCACAAGAACTAGATGGTAAGACCCCTTTCCTGAAAGACATCACACACTTGGGTTGAGGGACACGGAGAAATCAAGCCGGAATTGAGTTGGAAGTTCCTTCCCAGCTTTCTAGAGCTTTAGTTGTACTATGCAGGCTGCTGGGAGAGAAGAGCCATCAATCATCTCATACTCAGCTATAAGCAGCATGAGCTGCACTACCAACCTGCCAGGAAAGATGCAACCACTGGTGAAAGGGTGGCAGGGCGCTGTGGGGACTATCAGCCACTTTTGGGTTGGATTGTAGGTTCACTCTACAGGAGGGAATTTATACCTGGTTAAATAAACCTAGTGAAGTCCATGGCTCAATCATTAGAGAGGTTCTACAGCAGAGGTTCTCAACCTGTGGCTCATGACCCATTTGGGTTTGCATCTCAATATCCCACATATCAGATATTTATGTTTCAATTCACAACAGTAGCAAAATTACAGTTATGAAGTAGCAACAAAATACTCTTATGGCTGGGGATCACTATACCATGAACAAGTATATTAAAGGGTCGGGACATTAGGGAGGTGGAGAACCACCACTCTAGAGAAACCTATGACTGTTACTTGGCTAAATGGACATGATATCAAACTGCTTTCTAAACATGTTCTATTCATAGATTAGTGCTTCTCTCAGCATTGGTCAGAGAAGCTTCTTCTCACTATGAGCAGTGGTTAATGTAATGGTTTATAAATGATCAGAAGGCTACAAATAAATGTCCCCTGAATGCTCAGTACAAGCACAATGGCAATATTATCCCTCCAAAACTCAGGACCACATGGAAGAGATGGAAAGAGAGCAAGCGGCAGGGAATAGGGGAGGAGGGCTATGGAACGCTGGCTTCCGAACACGACAGTCACTGCACCCATGAACTCACAGCAGGTGTGGCTGCTTACACAAGACCCGCCTGAGACTGTATGCATCAACATTTTATCATGGATGAGAGAGCTCCTTGAGGAGCTACGGGCGCTTAATGGTTACTGGGGGAATCATTCTTCAGAGGTATAGACACTGCTAAGCTGGCCTTACTCAAGTAGATATGAGACCCTCTCCATCCATCATAAGCGTGCTCATGCAGGCAATCCTAATTAAATGCAGAAGGATACACACACACACACACACACACACACACACACACACACACACAAAGGAAAAAGTCACAGCTTTGGGTGGGAACTTGTTGGGAAGAAGAAAGGGTTCAGAGGTAGTGGAGGGAGATGAGAGAGGAAAATGGGGGCTTTGATCAAAGTATGTCATATCCATATATGAAGCTGTGAACAAATAGTTCCTGTTTTAAAGTTTAAAAAAAGGCAAAAAAAAAGAAAGAACAACAAGAAGCATAGCCTGGAGGCCAGTTCTTTAAGAAACGACTTCATGTGCCTTTACTTGAAACATAGTTCAGATATTTGGGTCTTTTCCAAGTCATGTGATATTCCCGAGGTCAAATGTTCTATGCTTCTTCATCTGAAGGTCAAATCCTGAGACCCCTTCTTTGGAACATTATTAAAAGTTCATCAGCTAATGCCAAAAGACAAGACATCAGTACCACAGAGGAAAATGATGTTAGTGCATAGACAGGACAGAAAAACCTCACCTAAATTCTCAAAGTGGTGCTTTAAATAGATCTATAAAGAGAAATACAGCTAATAAAAAAAGAAAGACGACGACTCGGGCCATTATGCTGTCATTTTATTTGGACTGCTAATGAGAACCGCTGGCCAGGAGAAATAGGGGTTGACTTTATAAAAGATCTGAATAGAAAAGAACTCCTGCCTTGATATAGTTTGACAGTTCCCTGCAAAGGAGGCTTGTTACTTCTGGGCTCAGGGACACCAGTTTTCTCCAGTGATTATGTCACCAGCTCTCAGAATTGCTTTGGATGCCTAGGTCTTTATTTTCTTTGAGCATGCATCAAGCACCTTTGGATGTGAGGTCAGGCCACAGAGGCTGCATTCAATTACCTCCAAGGGTATTAACTCAAAGCGAACTTACAGGCTTCATTTGTTAGGTGGTGGACGGCCTGTGTTTCTTTTGACTGAGTAGTGGCAGCCTTAAAGCTAGATAACTGATCTCCCACGGTTTGAACCTGGAGGCTCCTTTCTGGCAGATGGCAGCATTCTCAGATATAGGAGACAGGATAGGAAGGACCAACCTGAGAACCCTATGGAGTAACCATAGACCCATGGGAGTCTAGAATACTATCAGTATTCGAGATCTTTGTCTCACAGCCTTGAGCAGCAGATTTAGCAGATTTCAAATCTGGTACCAGAGATGGGCATTCTGTTTAGTCATCCTCCTCTCCTACCATGGACTGAGTTGACACAGTGGTAGAGGAGCCAGCAGGTCCACTCTGCAAAGCTATCTTCTGAAAAATCAAGATGGCTTATGCAGAGGTGCAGGTTGGGAGACATTCCTCTTAGCATGCTCTTGGACTGGTTCTTTCTTCTCTGTCTCTAGTGCATATTATTCCTGGCTTGCTGCTTCTTCTGGAAGTTGCACAGCAATGCCTTCGGTAGAGGCCAGAATATGCATTCCCGGATTTGTTTAAAGGAGTTATCTTGATAATAAGGATCCTGACCAGCAGCTCTGATTTTTTTCGGATCTGAGTTTCTCAGTGCTGTGCTGCTAGAATTCTTGGCTGCAGGAGCAGGAGGAGGGTAAGGACAAAGAAAACATAGATTGGACTAGAGTTCTCAAGCTGTATTTAACAGTCATGGAGCTACAACTGAGATCGTGTTTAAATACTCAGCGACAAATCTCTTGAGAAGCCTGCTAGTTTTCTAAGTAGGGCATTTGAGTGGGATAATGAAAAGGAGATGCTGACCTTGTTGGTCTCTACCCACTCACCCTAGTCCCATCTCTGAGGGCGTCAGTCCCTCTGAGGTGCAGTGGAGGCGAGGGGTGGGGAAGCTGGGTTTTGCCTCTTACTCTAGAGTTGTCATTGAACTCCTCTGGGAGCGGTCTATATTAAACCTACACATTTTTAATGTCTTCCTGAGATGCCATCTATTGCCCTGGGCTAGCAATGAGAAATCTGCGTGAGCAGAGCACATCCAGAACTACAGTGCTCCATGCTGAGTTTCCCAGGTGACTGTGTCTTCATTTGCTATGATAAAATTAAATCCATTTCCTGTATAGTTTGGCTCAGGAATGGCCCCCAAAGGGCATGTGTTAAAGGCTTGGGCCTCAGAAATGTTGGGAAGTGGTCAAAACTTGAAAAGGTCTGGCCCAACAAGAGGTCTTTAGGTCACTGGGGTGCCCTCAATGGGACTGTGGAAGCCCTGGTTCTTTCTCTTTCTCACCTTTAACTTCCCATGATGTTGCTCTACCACGTGTTCCCACCATATGGTGCTGCCACAGGCCCAACACAACACATCCAGTTGTTACAGATTGCTAATTCTGAAACCATGAGCCCAAACAACCCCTTCTCAGGCATCACTAGCGTGATGGAAAACTAATACTCTGCCTATCTTTGAAGTCTGAACATCTCGCCAAAGTTCTTCCAAAAAGTTAGTTTTCACTAACTTTTTGAATTAATCCTAAGATTCTCTGAGTCTTTTAAAAACAAAAACAAAATAAAAGAAATAAAAAGAAAACACAATCTTTTTTCATTTTACATACCAATTCCAGTTTCTACTTCCTCCCCTCCCATTCCCTCCACCTACTTCCCCTTCCCCCATCCACTCCTCAGAGAGGGTAAGGCATATTGCTTTGGGGAAGGTTCAAGGGCCTCTCTCCTATATCTAGGCTGAGCAAGGTATCCATCCAAAGAGAATAGGTTCCAAAAAAGCCAGTGCAAGCAGTAGGGATAAATCCTGGTGCCACTGCCAGTGGCCCTGCAGTCTGCCCCAGTCGTACAATTGTTACCCACAGTCAGAGGTACTAGTTTGGACCTATGCTGTTTCCTTCCCTGTCCAGCTGGAGTTGGTGAGCTCCAATTAGCTCAGGTAGGCTGCTTCAGTGGATGTCCCCGTCATGGTCTTCACCTCTTTGCTCATATTCTTACTCCTCGCACTTTTCAACTAGACTTTGAGAGCTCAGTCCAGTGTTCTGATGCAAGTCTCTGCCTCTGTTTCCATCAGTTGCTGGATGAATGTTCTATGGTGATATTTAAGATAATCATCAGTCTGACTATAGGGCAAGGCCAGTTCAGGCACCTTCTTTTCTATTGCTTAGGGTCTTAACTAGGGTCATCCTTGTGGCTTCCTGGGAATTTCTCTAGTGCCATGTTTCTTGCTAGCCCTATAATGGCTCCCTTAATCAAAATATCTCTTTCCTTGCTCTCATCTCTGTCCTTTCTCCATTTTGACTATCCTGTTCCCTCAAGTTTTCCTCCCCGCTTCCCTTTCCCCCCTCATCTTTCCCTTCTGCTCTTCCTACTCCCCCTAATCCCATGCTCCCAATTTTGTCAGGCAGTCTTGTCTATTTCCCCTTTCTAGGTGGATCTATGTATGCTTTTCTTAGGGTTAATGCAATCTCCATCAAAATACCAACACAATTCTTCACAGACCTTGAAAGAACAATAATCAACTTCATATGGAAAAACAAAAAACCCAGGATAGCCAAAACAATCCTGTACAATAAAGGAACTTCTGGAGGCATCACCATCCCTGACATCAAGCTCTATTGTAGAGCTATAGTAATGATAACAACTTGGTATTGGCATAAAAACAGAGAGGCTGACCAATGGAATTGAATCAAAGACCCGGATATCAATCCACACAACTATGAACACCTGATTTTTTGACAAAGAAGCTAAAATTATACAATGGAAAAAAGAAAGCATCTTCAACAATAGTGCTGGCATAACTGGATGTCAACATGTAGAAGAATGAAAATAGATCCATATCTATCCCCATGCATAAAACTCAAGTCCAAATGGATTAAATACCTCAATATAAATCCGACTACACTGAACCTGATAGAAGAGAAAGTGGGAAGTAGTCTTCAATGCATGGGAACAAGAGACCACTTCTTAAATATAACCCCAGTAGCACAGACACTGAGAGCAACAATAAACAAATGGGATCTCCTGAAACTGAGAAGCTTCTGTAAAGCAAAGGACACAGTCAATAAGACAAAAAGGTAGCCTACTGAATGGGAAAAGATCTTCACCAACCCCACATCAGACAGAGGACTGATCTCCAAAATATATAAAGAACTCAAGAAACTAGACATCAAAATTCCAAATAACCCAATTAAAAAATGGGGTACAGGATTAAACAGAGAATTCTCAACAGAAGAATATCAAATGGCCAAAAGATACTTATGGAAATGTTCAACATCCATAGCCATCAGGGAAACGAAATCAAAACAACTCTGAGATACCATCTTACACCAGTCAAAATGGCTAAGATCAAAAACACCAATGATAGCTTATGCTGGAGAGAATGTGGAATAAGGGGAACACTCATCCACTGCTGGTGGGAATGTAAACTTGTATAGCCACTTTGGAAATCAGAATGGAGGTTTCTCAGAAAACTGGGAATCAACATACCTCAGGACCCAAGAATACCACTCTTGGGCATATACCCAAAGGATGCTCAATCATACTACAAGGACATTTGTTCAACTATGTTCATAGCAGCATTATTTGTAATAGCCAGAACCTG
This sequence comes from Ondatra zibethicus, assembly GCA_004026605.1. Classification (NCBI taxonomy): domain Eukaryota; kingdom Metazoa; phylum Chordata; class Mammalia; order Rodentia; family Cricetidae; genus Ondatra; species Ondatra zibethicus. The sequence continues at coordinate 15,490 of PVIU01002369.1, read as the reverse complement.
GAAACAACCTAGATGCCCCTCAACTGAAGAATAGATAAAGAAAATGTGACACATTTACACATTAGAGTACTACTCAGCGGTAAAAAACAATGACATCTTGAAATTTGCATGCAAATGGTGGAACTAGAAAAAACCATCCTGAGGTGACCCAGACCCAGAAAGATGAACACGGTATGTACTCACTCATAAGTGGATACTAGCTGTAAAGCAAAGGATATTGTGCTTATCGTTCGTGATCCCGGAGAAGGTAAGTAACAATTCCCTGGCTCTGGAAGATATCAAATATGCCTCTGCTTAGGGAACGTTTGCACACTTTGCTTCATTTGTCTGCTTACCACTCTTGGTGTGTTCCTACTTCCTGTTTTCCAGCTTGCCCGGTGTGAATACAGTTGTTCTTTGAATTTATCTTTAATTCCTTTTCTCTTAGCATACAAGTTCCATTTGAGGGTGATTTCTTTCTGTCTTCAGAAACTCATTCTCTTAGAACACGAAATCTATTCTCAGCAGTTAATATTCTTTTTTTTAAATTTGTCTACTGAATTTTTAAAATTCAGAAATATCAGTCTTTGTTCCAGAAAGCCTTTGCTGTACTCTAATTATATCTTCTTTTAATTACTTTTATTAATGTCTTCTTTCTCTTTCCATTAGTTCAACTATAAATGAAGCTGCCAGCTCTTGTTGCTCAGCCTGGCATTTCCTCTGGATTCAGAGTCCTTTGAATCATTGTAATTTTCCATTCTCTAATCAATTTTGTGTGCTTCCTTAATGCCTGTCCTGCTCAGTCAGTCGGAGTATTTGGTCAGACAGAGCAGCGGTAGGTAGCATGTGAATACGTCATGTTGGTGGCCTTCTGCTGATGGGGCTGACGAAGCCTCCTTTTCAACAGAGTGAGCTGGACCTGCCACGACTCATGACAAAAAACACATTTTTGCCCGAGAGATCAGTAGCTGGTGTGACTTAATGACTTCTTCAAATTCAGAGAAGAATCCTTTTCTAAGGAGGGAGGTGGATGGGTTCTTTCAGACCCATGAAGGAGGAGACTTCTCCAAGGAGAAGGAGTGTTCCTCCTCCATGTTGCTGGTTACCATGGAACCTAAAGCCCCTCCCCCAGGCCTGCCCTTAGGGGTCCTTTGGAATCTGCCCCCAATCTCACTTCTGTTGACTTAAGTGGCAAGCCTGAAAGGACAAGCACTTCTCTTGGAAAGACGCCTTAAAGTTCAGAGGTTCCTCTTGATGTGTACCCCAGTATCCTCAGTGGCTCCCCATTTCTTAAGGTCTCAGCACCCTTAGTGATTCCCTTTTCTCCAAGGTACAAAATCCAGAGCTTAATCCTTTGAGGCGAGCCCTGCGCCAGGCTCGTTCACCAGAGCAAGCTCAACCCCTCTATTTGCGTTTCCCACCCTGGAGTCTTCCCTTTCTCCAAAGCCGTGCAGTGCCTTCCCCACCCGCTGTGGCTATGGACATATTCCCTTCAAGTGGAAGGCTCTTCCTCATTGTGTAATTAAGATATCATCATTGTTCAGAAGATCAGGAAGTCGCAACTGGGACCTTTTTCCTTTCTCACCCTCCATTTCCGTTTGTTCTTCGGTGGGGGCACCGAACACGATATCCTCTACCTGTGTTACCTCATTTCTTCCCACAGTGTCTCCTATGAAGTTGACCCCGACTCTTCATGGCGTTGCACTGGAAATCAATGGCATCAATCATTGTTGGACCAGTCCTGTGCTTTTCTTACTACATACGGGAGGCAAGGCCGCAGAGCTTCAGCTGGTCTTTCACCCAAAGGACTGATATCCTTAGCACCCAAGAATTCATGAACTCTCACCGCAGGCGGATCTTCCTGACATTTTCTCCCACCCCATGAGCAACTGGGTTGGAGTAGCTAAAGCTCCGGTTAGCCACAGCAGCTGGGCTGATGTGAAGGCTCTTCTCCATTGCCCAGGATTCAGAGGATTTGAAGCAGGAACCTGGCCAGGTGGATGACAGCAGAGATGAACTGTGAAGACGTCGGTGTGGGCACTTTCTGAAGTCTGGAAAGGTGCACTGTGGTGAAAAGTTCAATTCTACAGAGGCTTTGATGGATTTGCTACAGTCTTTGTCATGGTGACCAAATATCCGACAGAAATAATATTTTGGAATGAGGGATTATTTTAGCTCCTGGCTCATGAGATACAGTCCATCACAGAAAGGAAGACACACCAATTGGATCACTAGGTCTGTGGTGGTCAGGCTATGTGACACACTTTTTCAAATCCTGATGGATCAGAGAGCAGGGAGCATAGGGGTGGAAGTGGTACAAAGCTGACTCTGCCTTGCGACCCACTTCTGGTGACTACCTCACTGTCTTTGCCTACTGCTCTAATGCTTCAAAATTGGCTCAAATCGTTTTGCAAACTAGTACCAAATTCTCCAGCACATAGGCTTGTGGGGGACATTTACCATTAAGCCATCACACTAGAGAACAGGTGCTGAGCTTTCAAGGGTGGCTCATTGCAGTGGCGCAGCTCATACTACTGAATGCGGACCCCTTGCTTTGCAGACAGATTCCGGTGACACAGGCTGTGGATAGACAGCAGGGAGAAATAGAGGTTCACACTCCCACCTGCTGCCATATGTCTGCAGGCCTTGGGAATAAGTGAAGAAAAGGATCTGATTACACCTACCCTTGCCCCTGCCCCTGCAGCTAGCTAGCAACTTTAGGCTTGGGGGCCTTATGGAGCCATTTTCCTGGTCTTGTTCTGGAAGTCATATTGAAAATACTAATTAATACAAAGATAATATGTTGTGTTCCCCCCCCCCCCGTGTGTGTGTGTGTGTGTGCTTATTGTAAAGGTGTGTCAGTATGTTTGAAGTAGCCTTTCCTGGGTAAAAAAAAAAATACTAACAAGGTGCAAGGCCTATTGCCCTCTTTAAAAAAAAAAAAAAACAACCCTAAGCGCTCTATCTCTCTAAATGGGCCATTTAAAAGCAAGGGCCAATGTCTTGCCCAGGGCCAGATGTGGAGCAGGCACTTAAAAAATGTGTGGAAAATGGAAGAGCCAGTATTTAGTGGAAAAGCAAGATTCAGCCTGAACTCTTTTATTCTTCAGCATCAGCATCATTTGTTTTCTCAATTACACTCCAATTTCTCTTTTTTCCCTCTTACAATCCCCTCAGCACTGTGTGTGCATATGTGTTTGTATGTGTCCCTTTATATCTGTGTATGTATGTAATTTGCATATATATATATGAACATTGCATATATATATATATATATATATATATATATGAACACTGATCTGGAATACTTGTGTGCGTGCACATGAGTGTATACCTATGTACATATGAGAACACACCTCAGGCTGCTAAACACTATTTCTTCATAGAAGGTAAACTGAACAGAGCCATCTTGCTTGAGTCTATTGCTGGAGACTCGCAGTCTGGCTAGAGGAGAGCCAGTTAGGTAGGGTAAAGAGGGGTGATTGTTTAGTGGAGTGATGCATAGGAGAGCCTGTTGGGATGCTGACATAGGCTACACAGTCTCATCTGAATAGAAGTGATGCTGGTGGAGGAAGGAAGAGAGGGAGAACAGAGGGATGGGAGCTGTGGATGAGGGAGTGATCAGGATCTGAAGCTCAGGCGAGGCATACCTTCCAGAGGAGGAGGTGGTGTAGGAGGGTCCTTCTGTATTTGGGTTGCTTTTATTGGTTAATAAAGAATCTGCCTTGGCCTTCTGATAGGGCAGGACTTAGATAGACAGGATAAAGAGAAGAGAATGCTGGGAAGGGGACAGAGCCAGAGAGAGCCGCCCGCCATGAAGCCCGCCAGGTCACACATGCTGAATCTTTCCAGGTAAGCCACGACTCATGGTGACACACAGATTATTAGAAATGGGTTAAACAAATATGTGAAAATTAGCCAATAAGAGGCTAGAGTTAATGGGCCAGGCAGTATTTCAATGAATACAGTTTCCGTGTAATTATTTCGGGTACACACCGGGAGCCGGGTAGCACAAGGAGCCCTGCGCCGGGAACCAGGCACTGGGAACGCAGTCCGAGCCCCTCAATACAACAAGGAGGGGTGAGTCTTGTACTAGGACAGGAAGCTTTTCCCAAGCTGTAGCATCAGACTGGAATAATGGTCTGAACTCCAAGTGGAAGCCCTAGCCTCCAGTGTGACTTCATTTGGAAACAGAATGTTTAGAGGATAATTTTGGTAAATGAGACCATATTGGAGGTGTCCTAATCTAACAGGAGTGGTGTCATCATAAGAGGAAGGAGAGAGAAAGCTCTCTTTCCCACTGCCTGCATGCACAGAGGGATGGGAATGGAAGATAGAGAGGAGATGCCTGTCTGGCCCACCCAGGAGTAAAGGCTTGTCTCCCCACTCTTTAGAATTGTTATATGGAAGTAGTCCATGCTCAGGATCACCCTGGCTATGGAGCGTGCTATGGCAGCTCCAGCTGACTGAAACCTGTCTCTCAATCCATCTACCCATGTGGTTATGAACTTATGCCAAGACCCCAAGAGCCTCAGGATCTGGAGAAATTGTGTCTTATTAGATCCAGTGTTACAGATGCTGGGCAATGGATGGACCATCAGAGGAGCGATGTCAGGGTTCTGGGGCTCTCAGTTTCGAGATTACTGAGCCCTGTCCTGAGCACTGGAGAGCATCCTTTTCTCATTCATTCCCTTCAAGCAGTGAAGGTTTTTTATAAAAACCAGGCTTTATGGCCTCCTCTTCTCACACCTGCTCTCTAGTCTTCCTGGTGAGGCTTGTGGGGGGAAGAGCTCAGCCTCTAAAGTGGAGGCATGACCCATCCCCTCCTAGTACTGTGGCCCATGGCTAACAATTTATGCTATCTCCATCCTAGTGTTCTTGCCTGTAGTGTGGTGCTAATCCCACTACCAACTCATAAGCATGTTGTAGAGAATCAAGAAAAACAATACACATTTTATTTTAGTGCATGAGAAACAGAGTTGACTCAAGCTTATCAGGAGGGGACCCTGGAGCAGAGGGAAGGACATTGGTGTGGGAGGTCCTTCTATCTATGTGTTGTTTTTATTGGTTAATGAATAAAGAACTGCTTTGAGCCCATGGCAGGGAAGAACAGAACTAGGCAGGGAAAGCTAGGCTGTATGCTGAGAGAAAGAAGGATGGAGTCAGAGAGACACCATGGAGCCACTGCCAGAGTCAGACATGCCAAAACTTTGCCAGTAAGCCACTGTCACATGGCGATACACAAATTAATGAAGATAGGTTAATATGTAAGAGTTAGCCAATAAGAAGCTAGAGCTAATGGGCCAAGCAATGATTTAAATAATACAGTTTCTGTGTAATTATTTTGGGGCTAAGCAGCTGAGAACCAACAAGCAGCCCGTTGCTACAAATTGGCACCCAATGTGGGGCATGAAGCCATGACCCTGAGATTAAAAGTCTCATGCTCTACTGACTGAGCTAGCCAGGTAGCTGGGAACCAACAAGTGGCCCTTATTCCAACAGGACATGTAGACTGGGACACCTATTTCTAAAGGACATTGTTTCTTGGCTATTGGGAGAAATAGGAAAGAACATGTGAAATTGGGTGGCAGGCCTAGTGAGGGCTCATATCTGAGGGGTGCTTGGTTTTAGCTGATGGGGGGAGGTGGGGAAGACATCCAAGAAGGTTTGTGAAGGATGGAGAAGGAATGATTTAGATGTCTAAGAGGGAAAATGAGCCTTCTAGAGAAATGTAGAAAGCCTGCTCTGTAACCTGCAGCCAATTTAAATCTTGAGGCAATGAATGTAAATAGGTTTGATAGTGTGAACTTCTCCCAACCTCCAGCGGCCTAAGTGTGGTAGGGGGAAGACCCATAGCAGCTTCTTCTGATAACCCTTATTCGCGGACTGTGCACACGGAGCCCCCAAGTCTGCTTTCACACCCAGTGACTGTGCTGATTTTCTCATCACACACTATGTTAACGATGAAGGGAAATATATTTGAGTTCTCACCTTGTGGCAGCTTCATTTTCATTTCTGGGTCCATTCCCTTGGGACTACATGTGTAAATTGCCAGTTTATGGTAATTTAATTTGTGGAATGCTTTGGACAAAGAACACATTTTCTTCATTTATGTAGCTGTGGGCACAATATTTTCTTTTCATTGCCCCATTGGGATCTCCCTATTTGACAATAAGAGTGGAGGGTAACACCATACTTGCTAAGTACCTACTGTGTGCCAGGCAATATTGAAGGCAATTCACATTTATGACTGAATCAATTTTTCACAACCACCATGTCTTATAGATAGATAAGGGATAGCTTAAATGGCTGCTGATGGTCACAGAGGAAGTAAGAACCAGAATGAGGCTTCACTAAGCAGTCTTTTTCTGAAGTGCTTGCTTGGTACCCATACATTTCTCTAATGTACTCAAAATTTTCAGTTGATTTAAACTATTTGCTATGAAAATGTATAATATATTTCACTGAGCTCTCAACTATGACTTCTCTCTCCCTTTTCAACCCCTTCCACATATCGCTAAGGATGGATTACAAGTATCACACATCTGCCCATCTAAGTAACATTTGTATGGATGCCCTAATCTGTTTTTAGGAAAGACAAGGATGACACAACGTTTTCCTTGCCTCCGAAGAACTCGAATTTTAGCTGGGGATTCTGATCACTCAACAGGCAAAGTATATCCAAGGAGGTAGGCCCATCCCTCATGCACAAGGTTCCAGAAGAAATAAGCTACACACAGAGAAGTGTTGGGTCTATAGTGCTGGATTTATGTCAGCCTCTGTGGGAGTCCTTTTAGTTCCTAAGTAGATGCCAGCTCATCCAGCTTGGTTGGAGAAATACTATGGCAACAAGACACCAAGGACCCCGGTTATTGTACTCTCTAACTCCCTGAAACAGGGAGTGTGGAGCTAGGAACAGGGCGGAGCATGTCCAGAGCTCATTTGCAGCAAGCTTAATTGGTTTCTTTGTTCAAATGGACCTGTCCAGAATTCCTCTAATACAGTGGCGGAGTACATCCTGTGTGATTCTAGGGACACAGTGTGGACTTAGCAGAAAGGGGACTGGCACTGGAGCTGCCCACTCTGGGCTCAGTCTGCAGCTGGCCACAGACTGGCCGCAGGGCCTCGAGGAAGTTATTTATTTAAACTTTCTGTGCTTTCTAGGCTTTCAGTTTCTGATTTATGACATCGACAAAGCATTACCTTTCTTGAAGGGATCTAGGAAGATTTAGTAAAGGGTTTGGAAAGTTCTTGGTGTAACAGAGGTTACAGTCAAAGTCATCCTTAGTTACAGTTACACAGTTAAACAAGATGATGGAAACTCAATGGCAGAAATGTCCTTAAGTGGAACCATTATTGCTGGAGCAATCTTCTCTCCTCCTGCTTCTGCTTTGCCTTAGGAATGCTGAGAGAGGGTGAAAAGCCCATAAAAACCCAACGTAGGCGGTCCAGCTGTCGTTTTCAGCACTTGGAAAACACTCATATTACCATTTTAACTTTTGTTAGACTTTCTATTGCTCTGCCTCAGTGGGGTGGTGGATCTTATGGTTATGAATTCATGTTGTAGTAAGAGGAGTGGGGATGCAGATTTGGGGGGTTCATATTTGACTGGTTCTACTTGCCAGACACTGTATAGAGCAACAGTCCTGTATACATTTAAATATCACGATCACTCTGGTAGTTTACGGGGGTAGACAGGGAGGAGCATCATTCACATTTTTAAAGATCAAGAAGCAAGACTCAGAGACGCTAAATCATTTGCTCAAGGTTGCACAGCAAGTGAGAATTCAGCAGCTGGCTCTGGCCCTGGCCCTGTGCTCTGCCTGTTAACCTGTCTGGCCTCCTGAAACATACTGATATGGCGTTCCCTTCTGTATGCTATGAATACATTTTATTACCATTGGTTAATCAAGAAGCTGCTTAGGCCTATGGCAGGGCATAATATAGCTAGGTGGGAAAACTAAACTGAGTGCAGAGAGAAAGAAGGCAAAGTCAGGCAGACGCCATGTAGTCAGTCACCCAAAAAGCAAGATGTGAGGTAACAAACCATGAGTCTTGTGACAAAATATAAAATAATAGAAATGGGTTAATTTAAGATGTAAGAGATAGCTAGGAGTACACCTGAGTCAGTGGCCAAACAGTGTTGTATTAATGTAGTTCTGTGTGATTTTTTCGGGTCTGGGTGGCTGGGAAATGAAAGTGCAGTCTTCAATTACAACATACTATGGCCATAACCAGCTTAGAGGCGAAGAATGATGAACCCAGAGAGATTTCAGCTTTCCTTACCCTCTTATAGCTACAGAAGAGGAGAGCAACAGCAAGCCCATTTTCTCGAAGTTTAATTCAGCTTCCCCCCTTTTTTTCCCCCTGTCTGGATACCACATTAAGAAAACAGGCTGTTGGTTTTTCACTATCAGAGAAGGGCATTCCAAATATGGAAATGGAAAAACTAGAACGAAAGTACAGGTATAAACATGCATCTTCATGTAAATTACCTTCCTTATGCGTACGTGTGCCTGTGTGCACATGCACACACACAGACACACCACACTGCTATTTCTACCTGACCCTGAATCAGCAGTGATTACATTCAAACACAGGCCTTGGCTTCTAAGTAGAATTCTCCATGCAAATGAAACAGGGATCCTTGAAAAAACAGTTAATTCCAGGGCCACAGAAAGGGAAAGTACAAGATGAGCCCGAGAAATCACACAGTTCCAACTAGCTTTTTATTAAATGCTCGAGAGCACCGGTGACAGAGCAGACAGGCTGAAGAGGCTCCTGATGGCCAAACTGAAGACAGTTTGAACATCAAAATAAATAATAACAGTAATATTCTCCAATCCACAGGATAAACGCATGGAGTTCATGCTGACATAAAAAAAATGAATAGTTTCGAAGGACCTTTCCCAGAACACTGACTATCTATGGGGGCAGGGGACAAATGGGCCACGTCGCAGCAGAGAGGTCTGAGTGATGTCATCGTAACTAAGAGATCAAAGTGATGATGGCAATAATGGGAGACATCTCAAGCACTGCCCCGATGGTGCACATGCCAACTCAAAATCACTTCCAGAATGTTCCAGCTAATAATGATGCAAAAACTGCATCTAATCACAAGACAGTACTAACCACACCCAAATGGAGACCCATGCAAATTCTTGGTCATCCCTGCAAATTCTAAATGACATGGTGAATGACCCAGGAGAACTAGGAGTGATCTGGGCAGCTGTGTAGTATTTCCGCAGCACAATTCTCACTCAGCAGACTCTTACACTGACATACTGAAAAGCTCTAGAGGATCAGTTGAGTGACTTTCAGTGACTGAGGAAGAAAAAGGGTTGCATATTGATTGTACTTGTTGTTCTTCAAAAGTTTGATGACAAAAAGGTATCATCCCCAACAGTAAGAACCTCAACCTGAGAAGGGACACTGCATATGGAGGGCATAGGAAAATGTGCAAAACCACAGGCTTTGGCTTGAATCCCAGCTTTGCCACTTAGCAACTATGTGGATCTAGTCAGATTATTTGTGTCTTACTTCCCTGGTCTGTAAAACAGGGTTAACTATGACAGCATAGGGGCTGTGTAGACTTAAGTGAGCTGGCAGCTTGCAGGGTTTAATATCAAGCGTTCTGCAATGAGTTTTTGGAACCGTGTTCTGCCTTTCTCCGTGAGAACATTCAATGAATCCATTTTCCCCCACAGAATGTGCCTGGCAAGACCACCGGTACCCTTACTGTATGGTCCATCCTATTATTCAGGCAGATATCTGTATGTTTTATAAATGGAAGTCATATAACAGATATGTTTATATCTTCAGATGGAATTTTCTGTTGGTATACATTTGAGATGCAATCCTCAAGGTCTGACTTTATTTTAAAATTTTATTTTTGACTATGCATAATCATTCTATCAGGTGAAAGTACTGTGTTTGGAATAATTCAAACATTGGACTGAAGAGAAAGTGATTATCTCATTGACAAGATGTCTCTTAGGCTGTTTTAAAATATGCAAGCCTGGCCTGCTACAAAACATTAAAGGGTATCTGCCACCAAGTGTGGCTAATTCAGTTAAAAGTGGAGCAGTTTAAAGAGTATGCCAAGCAAGGTTCTGGTGGGAAAGGGAATCTAGATCTACTTTGATCTTGATTCTTTGTATTTATGCCTTTTTCCATCCTTGTATACTTGATATCAGCTGTAACAATCCAGTATTAAAAGCTGCATGTGTTTGGGGGATGGGACGTAAAGCTAATACTTTACAAAGCATCTTTTGTTGAGTTTTTTTTTTTTTTGTTGTTGTTGTTGTTCATCTTCACTGATCAAATTGTCTTAAGAACTCTGTGTACTTTCCCAGTTAGGTTCAGCTGACATGAGAGCAGATGGTCTCTGACAAGGCTCCTTTGCATCATCATCAGGCAGTCCCTTGCAATGTTACTTTAAAACACTTTGTTTGGTTCATAATGACCATTGCTAACAGGATAAAATTGGCTCCCCCACCATTTATAAGATGAAATACTCTAGCTGGATTCAACTCCGACTTTGTTCCAAGGGGACATTCCACTTGAATATGCCCTGTTCCAAACAAAGAGACACTGACTTTTTTTTTCCCTCTCAAAATACAGAATTTTTGATGCACCTTCAAGATTCCATTTATATCAGTGACATAATGGTGTCAGCTCTTTGAAGGAAGAGGGAAGAGCAGACAGCAACTGGTATTATATTGTTAAGTACCCAAGAATCAATTACATCCTTGCTGAGACAAGAGGCAATTTTCCCATTTAAACTTCACAGATGTAAGGACTGGCAAATTATTGTTGGGTTGTTGCTTCTTTTATTATAATTAACAATTTAAAAAACCATATTATAATGTAATTATCTGTTTACTAGCTCTTACTGGCTCAGGTTGTAGCAATGACTTTATCTTCAAGAAAGTATTTTAATCAACTCTTCTATATTCACTCACTAGTGTGGAACTGTTTTGGCCCCTCACAATTAAACCAATGAAAATTTCATGTTGATCCAGTTGTGGAAGGAATCTCTTATGGGAATATATTAGTTTCCTTTCTTAAAATAAGCTCTGGGTCCATCGATTCTCCATTTTCTCGTCCTATTTCTCTCCTGTTTGCCCTGTTCATTTCTGAGTTATGTTTTTTCACCTCATTGAGCTCTGTGCTTACTATGAACAAGGTATTTACTCTGACCCAGGTACTGTGTGCTTGATGAGTTGTATATGACAACTGCTTTAAGGACCTTCTAAGATTGTTTCATATATATATGAACTGATATATATATATATATCATACACACACACACACACACACACACACATATCTCAGTTTCTACTATATTCCCCCCTCCACACCATGAGGCTAGATAATTAGGCTATGGCCACGGAACACAGGTAGCAAATTCATAGTACATCTATGAGTATCTACTAGTGTGGTGATGGTTCAAAGTACATCTGTGAGGATCTATTAGTGTGGTGACATCTGCGGGAGTAAGGATCAGCCAACTTTTCATTTCAAAAGGCAGCTCATGAAAATGCAAAAAAAAAAAAAACACATTGAAAAGCAGCTCCCTAAGATCCTGACTGACAATCAGTCCAAGAAATTTCTGTGCTCCAGGCTAAAGAAGGGCATGGGTCAAATGGCCAGAGCACATCCACTGGGAATGATGGCAAAGCTTTATGTGTGTCTAACACAGAAGTCACCCTATCAGTTTGTGTGGTCTCATACTCTAAATAGAAGAAGGGTGTTTCTATGTACTTAAAACAATTAAGATAAACAGAAATATGATGATGATAAATGGATGGATGGATAGATAGATAGATGATTAATAGCTAGACAGATGATTGAGTAACTATAAGATATATAAAATGATTCTGAGATTTTCCTATGCTTTAGGCATCTTTTATAGTGGAGTAAATGATCTGTACTAATTATAATTATAAAGTAACCTGCTTATTAATTGTACCCTATGTTTCAATAAAATTAGATGTGAAGCAACTTGAAGGACTTTGAACAAAAAAGGGGGACAAAAGGATGAGGGACCCAACTCTATTGTGGAAAAATGATGGTCTCAGAATATCTGAAACAGGACTTAGGCATCCAATTAATCTTGGCTCTATACTTAAAAGGGCAGAAAGCCACATGTGTGAGAGAAGTATGCCCTGGGTTCTTATATTTCATCTTTTAGATTTGTTCCTCATTAGCTTGGGCACTTAGTATATATATTTCTCTTGGGTGTGCATGTTGGGGCTCTCTCACTATTGTCTCTCAGCTGGCTGCAAACACAGTTCTTAGAAGCTACTGCCCATAAATGCTCAAAAAACCTGGCCTTCCGAGAGAGTAGAGGACAAGGTTAGAAAACCTGAAAGAGCATTAGATGTGCTTCCTGTTATCATTAATGAAACATTCAAACAGTCACCTACACATTAGTAACTGAGTCAAACAGTATCAGCAGTGTTTGGAAGAAGGTCTCCCAGGAGTCTACGGTGACTGTCTGACAGCAGGACGAGAGGAGGAAGAAGCAGGCCAGACAGAGGGCGAAGGCCCAGTAAGCCTATCCCTGAGAGGAAGAGTGGAAGGAGGAGTCAGTCCACTCCTGCCATCTTTCCAACCACCGTGTGGATAACTTATCTGTGCAAGTATCTGTTGAGTGCCAGCTGCATTCCAGTACTGTGTTGGAAGCTGCAGAAAGATGAGCTCTCCATTATCCTGAAAACCATCAGCTCGTTGGGAGCGGAGATATGTCTGGCTCACTGCATAGAGCAAAAGAGTAGGGGGATCTGGGGGTGTCACTGGTTATTTTGCAAAGAGGAAGCTGTATCCTCAAATGCATTGATTCTCTGAGAAGCGAGTGACAGAACCAGACACACAAATCTGATATTCTGGTGCCCTGCCTGTGCCGCACTTTAGTCTGAGCCCCGGGAGCTTGGCAGCTATTAAAATAAAAACACACTTGGAAGACAGGTCATTTTCAGTCATTTGTGCTTCAGGGTTAATGACTTCACCTGAACCTTTATGTGAACAAATTTGGAAACAAGAAAGATAGGAAGGACAGTAGGAACCTAGGATTCAAGAATGCAGGCTATATCTAACGAATCCATCCTGGCTGGTTCACAGTATGGTTTATTGATGCATAGCCATATGTTCCTCCCAACACATGGGTCTTGGGGACACCTAACTTAGACAACTGGTACTGAGTTGGGCTCATTCACAGGTATCTTCTCTCCATGGATACATGGATGCCATGTATCAGCACAGTGTATGGACTCCTGTTGAATCAAAGATGCTCACAGACTGATAGAAAAAGCAGAGCCTAGAAGCCTTTTCCATGGGAAGCCATGTAGAAGAGGCAGGACAATGACAGCAGAGGTGGGGAGGGCTCTCCCAGGCATCACTCTTTGCTTCAAACTCAGCTCTAAAAGAGCCAAGAGGCCAGCAGAGCCTCATTCTGCCTGCTGGGGAAGCGCTGACTTCACTTGCAGTCGGTGGACCATGGGCTTGTATAAGTAGTTTGGGTGACTGACCCACCAGAGCCACCTCTGTGCTGAACCCCTTCTAAGCAGGAATGGTCATGTGACCAGCTGGGCCAGACACGCATAAGCACACATCTGTTGGGTCAGAGCTTCAAGTAGATTTTGTTTCCTGGCTAGAAAAATGGGGTGATTCACCAAACGCTCTTTTGCTTCCTTCCCTTCCAATATTCTTTCCTCCCTTGCTTGCTTCTTCTCCTCTTTCCTTGTGACCCCCCATCTCTCCTTTTTTTTTCCTGAATCTACATGTGGCAGTCCTCTCAGGACCAGGATAAGCAACCATCAGTACCAGAAAGAGTTCAAATGAACACCTTTATTGCTTATCTTTTTGTGTCAGTTCTGGGATGTTGACTCCAGATTTCATAATACAGAAAACAAGACACATTTGCTGGGCCCATGTGTTTGGTAATTTCCTAGTTTCATATCAAACAGTAGCCCCAAGATTCCAGGCTCCTACCATCTGGTGCCTCCAGTCCTTCCTATCACACCCATTTCCCTAATCCTCTAAACCATTGCTCTGTGGGACACAGGTCACAACTTTGGGAGAGCCTTCCTGGAAGATCTAGTCCCACACTTCCTTGGGCTCCAGTGTTTCCTGGGCTGAGACAGCACTCAGAGTGTGGCTAGACTCTGGATTTGCCCAGATTGATGCCATGGCTTCCTGGCCTCCACCTCTGCCTCTCTGCAGGACGCAGCACAGACATCCCTATATAATACCAGCTAGATCACATCTCTCTTCTTCACAGAGCTGTTTGATGCCTCCAGCACAGCACAACTTTTCTCCAGTTAAGGGCCCTGTTTTCATGTTTCATCAGACCCTATGAAGCTCCACCCCCTTTCTTTCTCCATTAGCTACACCACTCTCCTCCAGCAACAGGGCTGGACCTTCCAGAGACACTACTGTCTTGTGCAAACAGTTTCTTCAGCTGGAATGCCCTTCCTTCTTCCCTTTCTAGTCTTTTCCAAGAGACACCTTACCATTGAGGCATCCCTCGGTCATCCTTCTTCAGATCACATCCCAACCCCACAGTCCTATTCCTATATCCTACCTCCCCTGGCTTACTCTGCTCTAGCTCTTCCACTTGGCTTAGCTAATATATGATTTGCATATTTATCATGCTATTTTCTTATGATTTAGTTCCTCTAATTATAGTAAATAAAACTCCCCGAGGACAAGCTTTTGACCCCCTCCCCTTCCCTCTTCTCTCTTATCCTCTCCTTTTTCCACTTCCTGTATTGCTTTTCTTATTGTTACGTGAGTTATTTCAAGTACTCGGCACACATATACCTGTATCTTTTATCTGTGTGGGTTGTTTTATGTGAGGCCAGCATGGTCCTGAGCACCTGCTCTGTGGGGATCCTCTCAGTAGTGGAGGTGCACTGGGACCTGGGCCTCAGGAGAGCAGTAGTTGGGTTTGTTGTCTATTCATCCAGCAGCCCAGATGGGACTGGCCTTGCTTATATTAAATGGTAACTCATCAAATATCGGAAGAAGGACTAAAAAGGAGATTTCTAGAGGGTTTTCTCATTATGATTATACTCCCAATCAAAAAAAAAAAAAAAAAAAGGAAAACCAGGTGGCTCCAGACTGGAGTGGTTCCTTATTTATAAAGAAAGATGTTTTAATAATTCTTCTGAGCTTCCCCCCAGAATGATGGCTGCCTGGATGGTATCCCACTGATGTCACTTCCCTTCCTCGAGTTCAGGACTTACTCTGATGAGATCAACAGCATCCCCTGGATCTGGGATATGAGGTTAGAGCCCTGCTAGTGGCATGACTTTCTTTGCTTTGACCTTAACAATGAGAAAAGAGGTTAACTCAGATGATGAGAAACTATTTTTTTTTGCTTGTATACTTAAATCTTTTTTTTTATTTTTTCCATACATTGTTTTGTTTTATTTTTTCCATTCAAGAACATAATTAAAGAAATAAAAATTTTTTTCCTTTCTTCCCCTTCTCCCGGTCCCCTCCC